>JANIMX020000541.1:2197661-2216868 GCA_024582655.2 Erythroxylum kunthianum
TATTCATTAAATTCTTAATAGGGCACATAAGTGGTATTACAAATTATAATATGGGTTTACTCACACCTTTTATAAGATGTTGAGTTACAAATTATACTTTTAATTAATAATGCTAGTTGCATTTAAACATTTTACAATAATTTAAATAAGTTTATTTCGCTATCTAATTATTTATACCCTACTGTTATTAAATCAATACTTTTTAGACGTCTAGTAAAATTTTAAATTACGAATTGCACCTTTTAGTAATATATAAAAATTAATTTTAAAATTATAACATCTTGTAGTTTTAAATTATCTAAATGTGACGCTTTATATGTTAACACATGTTAAATTTAGTTAAAGTAGTAATTTCAACTTTTTATTAAAAAATCTAAGTTCATGTCATTACTATTTTGCATTCAAATCAGAATGAAAAAGTGTTACCAAAAATAATAATATGAGTTTACTTAAAGGTTTTTATGAAATATTGAGTTACAATTCAAGTTAATGATGTGATTTGTACTTCAATATTTTATAAAAATTTAAGTAAGTTCATATTATTATCTTTACAATTATTTATACCATAAGGTTAAGGTTATTAAATTGATACTGTTGCATTATAAAATAGAGGTTGAGAGTGAGCCCTGTAATAATGTTAAAGTTACTCTTTTATGATTGAAAAGTCACATGTTCGAGTTACGGAAACAAACTATTTGTAAAAAAATATAAGGAGAATGTTGCGTACAATTGATGTCTCTCACTCAACCCTTATAAAGTGAAAGAGTTGAATTTATTGTCATTTTTCGTTTGTCGTTTACATTTTGAATAGAGTGCAAACATAATAAGAAAGATAAAAATAGGAACTTATTTAAATGTTTTGTGAAATATTAAATTACAAATGATACTATTGACTAGTATCCAAAGAGTTTGTTTCAAAACCCTAGAATTCGGATTATGTTATCATTCTTAATATTTAATACTAAATATTAATTTTATTACTAATAAATATATATAATCAATAATTTTATTTCTCATAATTTTTATTCCTATTCTTATTTTTTTATTCGTATTATTTGGTTAGTAAAACCTAGAACAGAAAGATGAAATGAGAGTTGTGGGCTATTAATATTGCCTATTGGGATGGGCCTTGTGCATATAATCCGATGATTCTCCTTCCCGTTATCGGACGGTCTAGATCTGTTGTTGTACTTTTAAGCGTGGATCTTAATCCACTATTTAATTAAAAATATTATTCGAACGTTTTCGGAATAATGATTGATTTTAATCGACTTAAGAAAAAAAAAAGAGAATGAATTATTCACTTCCCGTATTAGAAACACTTGTTTCGGTTGAATACAGTTAGTTGAAATTGTTGGGTATTGGAGAGAATTAAGAAAGGCGCAGGTTAAGAATGTCGGGAGGCATCGCACGTGGTCGTCTGGCCGAGGAGCGAAAGGCTTGGCGGAAGAATCATCCCCATGTCTGTAACATATTTCTCTCCCAACACGTTTACTTGAATAAACTGGCTGTGGATTTTTATTTGTTTTCTTTTAACGTGGTTTAGGTTACTTTCTTTTTAAATTGTTTTTTTAATGATTTTGCAAAGTTTTTTTTTTTTTTTTTTTTGTCTTTTGGGTTGGGAAGTTTAGAGTTTAGAGTTAATTTTATTTTCGTTTCGAAATTCTAGGGTTTTGTGGCCAAGCCAGAGACTTTACCAGATGGAACAGTGAATTTGATGGTGTGGCATTGCACTATTCCTGGAAAAGCTGGTGTAAGTACTTTTCTAGATTTATTTGGTTACTTATAGTTTAATATTCGTCTTGCTAAGGATAAATTGAATGATTCTGATGTTCTGGGTATGGGTTGATTGTTCTTTAGTTGTCTGTAATTTGGAGTGCTGTTACTTGTTCAAGTAGTATCTTCATGATCTATCCGCTTAATCGGGCAGTTGACTGGTGCTCCGCAGCTGGCTATAGTTTATGATTGCTTGTACCTGGATCTGTTTGAAATTGATGATGATAAGCTAAGAGAAACAGGATGTAAAATGGTCAAGTTTTGTTTTGTGATGGTCATTTGGTTCATTATTGTCTTGAATTCTACTTTTCAGTTCTTCGTACATTTCTGCTGATTGGCATAGTGTGGAAACAAATTGACTGAGGGAACTGGTGTCGTGGCTGTGTTCACATGCTTGTAACCTTCCAATTTGTTCTTGAAAATGTCAGGAGCACCTATTTCTCATTGATGCTTTTATATAATGCTTGTATTAAGTAAGCCTTTGTGTACTGACGGGAGACATGGTAAAAGCCTGGTAAAGAAAAACATCCCGTTTCCCATTCCAAGGAAATAAGCACAAACCAACCTATATACGAATAGGAAATTTCTTGCTCACTTTCTCTAATCCATCAGCAGATGAACTTGGTTCCTTTCTGCTCTCCTGACTTCTACTGCCCCACCAATTATTTGTTCTTCTTTGTGGCTATGATCTTTATTCTTGTTTATTCTCTTAATGTCCTTTGAAGGGTTTCTTCTCATGATTGGACTAGTGATTTAGACAGTACATGGGAAGGTGTAAATCTATTTTGCCGAGTCTTTTTTATTTGGGAGATTATTTGGCTTTGAAGATGGTGATCATGTGGACATAGCAGAATGCATGTGTGATTCAAATGTTGATCCCTGACTCTGGTCTATATTTTTCTTGTTATTCTGGGATATGTAACATATTTGTTTGAAATTTGAGGAGCTACCTGCTTGCTCTTACCTTCTTCTGATGTTACATGTGCTCAGTCCATTAATATTCCCTCCATTATGTCTGTTAGAATTTACTCCTATTCTCATTTCATTCATTCTTCTACAATATTGTAGACTGACTGGGAGGGTGGATACTTTCCGCTCACACTTCATTTTAGTGAAGATTATCCTAGCAAGCCACCAAAGTGTAAATTTCCTCAGGGATTTTTTCATCCAAATGTCTACCCATCTGGGACTGTTTGTCTTTCTATACTTAACGAGGACAGTGTAAGTATCATATTTTTCTTTGATAATTAATTATAGTTTCTGTTTTGGCTACAGTTGTATTGAGTGTATTGGTTATGTAGGGGTGGAGGCCAGCCATCACAGTAAAACAAATTTTGGTGGGAATACAGGATTTACTGGACCAGCCAAATCCTGCTGACCCTGCTCAAACTGAAGGCTATCATCTCTTTATACAGGTGTGATGTGTTTGATGAAAGTTGTTTGCATGACTCTTTTGACACTGTGTCCATTTTCTCTGACACCGACCTCTTTCTTTTAGCTGAAATTTGGTTTAGGCCTTTTATTTGCCTGTCCATCTGAAACCTGCATGGCCCACTTATCTATGATTTTTTATTATTGCATGAGCTATTCAGTATGGAAGGGGCTGGCCCATAATTAAATTGATTAAGACATATTTCTAAAGTGCTGCTGTTTCTAAAGCGAAATGAATGACAGAGAGCTCTCCTTGCTGAATTTCGTTCAGATTGGATGATCTATCATCATTATTGATGGAGGCTTCTCCACAAAATCTTGTTTTCCTCACACTTAGCATCAGAGATCTGTGTTTCTGATGTCCTGTTATCAATGGTAAATGTCACCTTGATACTAATATGTGGTATGTGTTATGTAACAATATCACTTCATGTTTGTACGAGGGAAAAGTGATGATAAAGGAGAGTTGCTTGATGTCTACCCATAGGTTTTGGCTTTTCACCCTTTGAACTTTAGGCGTTTCTATATCTCAGCATCATAAGGAAGTCAGTGGTGACTTAAATAGGATTGTTTCACCTTGTTATTCTCATAATGTCCTATATGTGGGTTGTTTTGATTTGGTGCAGGATGCTACAGAATATAAGAAAAGAGTGCGACAGCAAGCTAAGCAGTATCCTCCTCTCGTTTAGCACGAAGCCTGATGCATCTAGGAACTACTGGTTCTGGGTAACTGTGAATGTCTGCAATTGTGTATCTTAGACTTGCGTTTGTGATGGAATTGTTCAGCACTTGATATTAGTTACTGGCTGGTATGAATGATGATGTGGTTGAACTGGCATTTTGTCTCTTTATAGAGTTTAAAAGTAATCTTTAATCTTAAGAAACAGATACCAGTCAGTCAAAGCAACTGATTGTTATTGTTCTCAGTGAAAAGTTTAACACTTATTTTGAACAATTCATTTTCTGTGATGTGATTATGCCTCCTGATTCATGATGAGAACTCAAATTTTGGATTTAACTGCAGCATAAATAGTCCCATGCCCTTGCTTATGTGAACCTCAGGACCTTCTTATGCATTTGAAAAGCCTCTGTGCACTTTTCCGTTGTGGAAAACTATATCCTCATTACAGAGTAGCATATCCATGAAATGCTAATGAGTTTGTTTAAAACCTCACAAGATGATGTGTCTTTTTGATATTTGCTCGTGACGTTGGATAGGGGTAAAAAGTTACGCCACTCTGAATAACTGGGACATTGCTCATGCGTTGACAACTAATCAGAAGGGTTAAAAGCTCTGAAGATTTTTTGGCTAGTCTTCAGGACTCGAGGTCATAGCTCAATTCTTCATCTTCGTGACTTCAAGTTGCAGAAATAACAATAAAATTAATTACTTTAGGGTACTAATTACAAATATTTTAAATTATGAGCAAAATGTTAATTATCTTCCCTTTTATGGAATTATATAAAAATTATTTGGAAGTAAATATTTAATCTTTCCTTTTATGGAATTATTATTTGTTCAAAAATTTTCAATGGATTTCAGTAAAATTTTGGAAAATATTTTTTGAAATCTTTACAAATATATATATCTAAATATTGTTATGAAATCTATTTAAAAATTGTTAAATTTTTCGTTACAATAAACATATATTTATAGAAAATAATAAATGGGTTATTTGTTGTTGAAACTGGGCCGAGAAGCAGAAAACACCAGGCCCAAGTCTAATTCTAACATTCGCAACGCTAAAAGACTTGTCTGCTTTCTAGGCCTCTCATCTAATGGACGACAACTTCGCCGCCTACTACCCTCCTCCTCCGCCACCGCCTCCTCCACCGCCTCCGCCGCCGCTACCGCAGGAGTGTTTCTCTACTTACTACCAACCTCCTCCGCCAGGTCACCGCTCCTACTTCCCTCAACAACAACAACCACCTTTCGCGGTCTATGCGCCTCCTTTTGTGGTTAACGGCGGTTACGATCAGGTGCGTACGCTTTTTGTTGCGGGTCTACCCGAGGACGCGAAGCCTCGCGAAATTTACAATCTCTTTCGGGAGTTTTCGGGCTATGAATCTTCTCACCTGCGTAACGCCACCCAAACTTCTCAGGTCCTCTCCTCTTTTGAGTTTGTTTCCACAATTTTTTGGATTACTTCTGTGCTCCTGACACGGAATTTATGATGGTGGCAGCCTTTTGCTTTTGCTACATTTGTGGATCAACCGTCTGCAGTTGCAGCAATGCATGCTCTGAATGTAAGATCATTTTATTTTGTCTCTTTAATGATTTGATCAATCTTGTTTGGTTGTTTTCGATAATACGAACATGCTCAGCTTTAGCTGTTCCTTGTGCACGCTGTCGCTATGCACTTAGATATCATCAATTGTTCTGGTATAAGTTGTACTCGTAATTTACTTGGGAAAGGAAAGATTTTGCAAGTTGTTTCAAATAGTGGCTACTTGAGTGCTTCCCAGTCTCCTACAAGTCATCTAGTAGTGTTGAATTATTTATTTTGTTTAGGATTTGCTAGGCTATCTATAAGTAGTTTGTATTGGAGAAATTCCGTGGGACAACATTCTTGATGGCATTATGAAATAATATGAACTCTTATCTGTTAATATTTTTTGTAGGGAATGGTTTTTGACCTTGAGAAGGGATCCACCTTGTACATTGATCTTGCAAAATCTAATTCAAGAACCAAGCGTACAAGAACAGGTCTTTTACCTGATGTTTACCATGTCTTTTTCTTGTTTGCAATCCTATTCTGAGATTTTGAGTGTTTGAAAATTCTCGTGTTGATTTTCTGAATCAGATGAAGAATGGTCTGGCTCAGATAAGAAAGCTAAAGTATCTACTCAATATTCAAGGGGAACTCTTGATTCAGGTAATACAATTGGTCAAATCTCAAAGTTGATATGAAGTATGTCCTGTGGAAACTCCTTGTTTGGACATCTTTCTTTATTTTTATTTCAATGGAAGTTCGTCTTTCTTTGTCCAATCTTACTGGTTTCGTGATACCTTGCACATTAATTGAAAGACATCGATTATTTTCTCACATGGAGGACACAGTCTTCTAGAAGCTCACTTTGCACATGTTTTGCACGCTTGGACACTAGCAGGTTTTGGCAGCGTTCACTTGCCTGGAATGGCTAATTCCGCTCACAACACAATTGGTTATGCACCTGCACAAAGGTCATCTGCACTACTTGAGCACATTTTTGTTACTAGAAAGTGACCGCCTTTAGTTCAATTCGCACATCTTTTGACTTGGAGTGAATACTTATGGCTAAGAGGTCTGGGGCTTAGTAAAAGCAATTACTTGCATGCCCCGTTTCTGAAGTTAGAGTAAAAGGATTAAGTTTTTAAGTTTTATTCGATTAAGATTCCGAGTCCTTCTAATTGCAATTCCTTTTTCAAATTTTCAGTCATGGCAACTTTGGCAGAGCCTCAAATGAGTCAGCATCTGCACAATCAGTAAGTCTGCATTTCATTGGTTTCTTTCTTAACTCAACTAGGGCCCTATAAGTCATCTTTGCTTCTTCTTATCTCATGGACAATTTTCTCCATCATTAATTATCTTACTGGCGATACTAATGGACTTTGACTACTCTTAACTAAAGAATACCTGTAGTTCCATTCATTTTGTTAATACTTATGAGACAAATACACAAATTCAGAAATTCTATATTCAACATAATGTGATAGCATTTGATGTGAAACATAATATGGAGGTGGTCATTTTCCACATGATTAATTGTATTCATGGGAACAAGTGCTTGATTTGAATGTGAACTTCTGTTCTTTAGTTCTAATAAATCAAGAATATTATTTATGTGCAGAATAATTCTTCAGCACCTCCTTGTCCAACACTCTTTATAGCAAATTTGGGGCTAAGTTGTACAGAGCAAGAGTTAAATCAAGTATTTTCAAGGTAAGAGCTTTGAATTAGACATGTTAACTTTTTTAGTATTTTGATTTTCTTGTTGACATTTTTTCTATTAGATGCCGTGGATTCTTGAAATTGAAGATGCAGAGCACGTATGGTGCCCCAGTTGCATTTGTAGATTTTCAGGTACTTGTCTTGATATGCTGCAATGCCCCTTTTATTTCTTCATTTTTCCTCCTTTAGAGGGTGGACATGAAATATGTTTTCCAAATTCAGTTGATTTTGGAGTTATGATTGGTTGAATGGATGGTGGTGAACTGACTCCCTTCGGAAGTGAATGCAATACCCAAGTGTTTTCTACACCTTAAGTTTGATGAAAGGAGAAAATGTGTATTTGGCCTTTAGCATGGGATTTTGCTGTTTTTCATTGTTGTTGTGGTGTTTTCTTTCCTTGTGCAAATGGTGTTAGTGCATTGCCCGAATGCTACTTTGTATTTTGGGTTGAGTGTATTAGCACGCACTAGGCTGACCGATTGGTCCAATGAGATTACATTAAACTTTATGTTTTATGTAAAAAGTAACGGTTGGAGGTTGTAAAAGGACTTTTAAATCAAATTCTCTGGGAGAAAAACATTGAGAACGTGAAAGGCAGGAAACAGGCCTAATGGTGGGATAACAGGCCTAAGGAACATTGTTTAGGAATACCGTCATTAAATTTAACCCATCTTTATAGTTCATAATGATGGGATGATGTGCACATTCTTGCTGTCAATTAATTTACTTTGACAAAAGTGGTACAATGTGTTCAGGATACTGCCTGTTCGACTGAGGCACTAAATCATCTGCAGGGCACACTTCTCTACTCTTCGCCACTTGGTGGCGGCATGCGATTGGAGTATCCTTCTGAAAAGTTTTCTAATGCATCATTTATTTACCCATGTGTTTCGAATTTGTTTATTACTTAAATGGGAAATATCAGGTATGCAAAGTCACGGATGGGAATGCAGAGGAAGCAAAAGTAACGCCACAAAGCTGGAAAGATGTTTTGCATTTCCTTGTATGGTTGGGTTCACACATGAATGTATTTATTAGTTCCCAGATGTATTCAACTGTAATTGGAACTAGTTGCAACATGATACACAATCAAAGAGCAAGGTCCTAGCATTTTCCGACCATTCAAGTTAAGGTGTTTCTGTCTTCTTGTTTGTTTCCTCGTTGACTTGTTTGTTTTAGAACGACTACGAATGTTGGATTTTGTACGAGCCTCCTACCAACTACCAAGACAAGATGTTCCTGGTTGTTACGACCATAATTCTATTCAACTCTTTGCAGGAATTGGCAAATGGAGGTTGTTTCGTTCACCAACCAATGTGATCTCAGTCAACAGATTTTTAAGCATTCAAGTGGTTTGACTGCTTTTTCAAGCGTAAAATTCCCACAAAAGGCTTCTCGATCCAACTTGTTTCTTTGATTTGTTATGTTAGTTACTCACCGTACAAGATTAGTTTATCGCAAATGTCAAATAGTCATTGTTGCTAGTTCGTTACCTTTCTTCAAGAGGAATGAACAGAGAGAGAGAGTAAGAGCAATCCTTTAATTGTGTTTCTGAATATTTTTCAATGTCCTGGCCATTTGTTGAAGGTGAAAAGATGGATAATCAGCTTCTTACGGGCTGATCAACTTGTAATAGTCAATGTTCTTCTGCTAATAACTTAAACTGTTCAAACCTTACCACTAACCAACAATATTTATATAAGTGGCAATTGTTTTGGGGAGTCTTAGCAATCGTCACCTAAATTTTGACTTCTAGCTTCAATAATTGGACGGCAAGAGACTTTACATCTCTGTCATATACCCAAAAAAATTCCAAAAAGCTATATTCTGTAAGAATTTTCTCAGGAAACAAACGCAACCCCCATTGACTTCTCCTCCTCACACAACACACCACACGACCTGATTCATTTAATTAGATGGTGAAATCTGCCATTAAGGTTCATTAGCAACATAACACTTTTCAAATAACCCCTTTTTAACTTTTGACTGCTGACTGCTAAAATGTCAAAATTGTGACCTTGTTTCAATAATTTTTACATTTCAGTATCCAAATTTCTTTAAGTAACTATTCGCTATAAGCCTATAATCCTGGAATTTAATCGTTTTTCTCACGGAATGAGAATATTGTCCATCCTAAAATAAGCCATACCTTGGAAAATCCTGCTTTGGAAAGTCTAAAGTCCAAACGTCTAATTTTGTCTATCTTGAGTAGTTTCTTAGTAATTAGCGAACTCAACAAAGTTGGCCCTCGACATTGGAGAATTAACAAAGTCTGGTTCACGGACCTTTAATTTTTGAAAACTATATAATAAAAAATCTGATTAATGACAAAGCATGGCCCAGGCCAATCAAGCTATAGTCAACAGTCTGACTAGCACAAGAGCCACACACGATACAGCACGTAAACGCTCCATTGTTGACGCGTCTAGTTCGGGGACTGTCGAAGAGAGTCTCGAACGATACAGTTTTTGCATTTATGAGGTTGGTCAAGAAAGATTATGATTTTAATACCTGTTAACGTTCATTCAGAGCACCAAGGTTGACTATAATGAGATAAGCCTTGAAAGTGAATATCAAATTTAGAACGTTATCTCCAAATTGGATATAATTATCATATATTCATATGTTGAATTATATTTTTGAACACATAGAATTAATTTGTTTCTAGTTCTTGATATCAAAAGATGGTCCTTTGTCATTTAAGCCATTTTAAAAAAATTATCTTAATATTCAAAAATTGAAAATTTATTTATAATTTTAATTATATAAAAAAATTCTCTTGCAATTTCATCAAAAATAACAATAAAATACACGTGATATGAATATTACATATGAACCAATCAAATATTGTTAGATATGATAACACAACTTAATTTTCAAATCTAACTCAAATTAATTAAATATGTCAAAAATAATAATTTATTATAATTATCTGTTTGAGTTAGGTTTAGCTTAAGAATAAAAATTGATATATCATATTAACAGATTGATTCATGTACAATATACACATAACTTATATTTTTTTAACGAAAGTTTAAAAAGTAAATTTAAGAACTAAAAATTATAAAGATTTTTTCAAAAAGTTAGATATTAAAAAACTTTTAAATTACTTAAATTATATAAGAACTCTTTTTTTTATCTTTTTTACAGACCCAAAAGAATTTATGATGATTGGGACATTCTATTTTGCATTCTTTTTATGGTACTAATTTCCTAATTACGTTTTCTTACTTTTATTTCTCATTTAATCCACGATTATTAAAATTTTATTTAAGTTATTTTTGCAAGTTCATTTTAAACTTAATAAAAAAGTTACTTTTACAAATTTATCCCTATTAGATTTTTCTATTTTAATCTTATAGAAATAATTATTTTTATCTAATATTATAATAAAAACTTATGTAACTAAAAATACAGAGTAATTTTCTAATGCAATTAAGGGCAATGGCTTTATTAGTATATTTTCAATGATAAGGGACTGAAAATGAAAAATGTTAGAACTGGAACAATGAAACGTTAGAATATGAGAATTAAAATTTTGTTTATTTCCAATATAAAAAAACAACAAACTCAATTCTTACTTTACGAGAGTCGAGTGAAGTGAAGGTCATCAATTATACGCAGTCTTTCTTTTAGATATTTTTTACAAATAGATTATTTTCGTGACTCGAATCTGTAATTTTCCAATCACAAAAAAATAATCTTACTAATTATTTAAAGGTTTGCCTTATAAAAACTAATAGTGTTAGACAAAAGACACGGCCTGTACTACTGACCTGTCCTCCCTTTTACAACATTTTAATTAATTAATTTGCTTTTCTCAATGTGACTTTTTGTTATTTGTTGTATTCATCAAGTCTAAGCTTGCATGCACAAGCCATAATTTTTTAAGAATCCAAAGGAACACCATTGTCCTAAACTACGACCAATTGGTGTGATTAAACAAAACCCTAACTCTATCCTAAGGTTTAATTTAGTGTTGATGTCTCCTTTTTTGGTATAAGTGCCCATATGGGATGCACAATAATTTGGTATGCCAACTTGTTTACAGCTAAACACGCCCATTCAACACATACATAATCACCCCGACACAACAACACAACTAAATATTATAATTTATAAAAATACATATTTGAACTTAATTAATAAGTAAGGTATTCAATTTAATCGTTACTATATTTTTAATATTAACTTATCATCCTTTAAATCATATAAGTAACTAACACTTATTATTCAAAAAACTAAATTAGGAAACTCATAAAAAAACAAATTCTATAAATTAAACCTTTATTTCTCTCTATTTTTGTGTGATGATTTCAACAAAGACTGCACAGGAAGAAAAAAAACACTATAATACGAGCCATTAAATATTGGTTATATACGTCGTCCAGACAAATGCAAACATAGAAATAATCACTTGCATAATAAAATTAATGTTCTTGGTATAGCTTATGTCCACTTTGTATTTATCTCTCGATTTTATTATGATAAAATATAGGATGGTTGCCTATATATATATATATATATGTGTGTGTGTTTGTTAACCTAGTAATTAAAAAATAAATAAATCACAACCTTTTATTTAACATAATGACAAAATAAACGAAAATGGCATTCTGGGCGTGGTAATCTAATGGAGACAAAAGCATGGAGTTTAAGAGAAAAATAAGATAAAAATGGTAAACAAAACCTGTCCCTCCACCGATTTCGATAAAGTCAGTCTTTCCAACTTTAAACCAATAGCTTTTGAAGCTCATGTAAATTAATGTTGGTCACTAGGTAACAATCACAAATTTGATCATAGTACATCGTGCTCTTCTCTTATCGTGGTTCATTTAAAATTAACATTTTTATTAATTAAGGATAAGATTAAAGGGGCGTATGGTTTGGAATAATATTAGATTACTATTGTTATGTGATTATCAGGTAATCACATAATCAAGTTATGTTACTCAAAATATAATCTAATGTTGTTTGGTTCATCATTAGGTAATGTAATATAAACTTGTTTGGTTGAAGGTTATATTGTATATCAATTTAAGTATTTGACTTAACTGTCATTGTTAGAGAAAGTTTAAGGAAGTGTGGTCCATCACTTATTAAATTATTATAAGTTGTTAATAATTTTTAACTTATTAAATTATTATTTTTTTAAGATCTCTACGTTTGCCTGACTACTAGTGTTTCTGTTTTTTAAAGTATGTACATTAATTAATTAACATTGTTCGTGCATGTATTTTTTATGCAAATTTTTTTAAAAAATATCTTTATTAAACAATTAAAAATCTAATGAGCCTATAACAACAATTAAATAAATAATTAACATGTTAAATTAATTTGTAGAAAATTATGTTAAATAATAAACTAAAATTAAAGATATAAACATAGTAATTTATGTTTATATTGGTAGGGACTTTTTTGTCCCAAAAGGTAAAAAGTAAAAGACAATAATAGAATAAAAAAAGATAACAAGATAATCTTACATAATCGAAATAAAGATAGTAATCAGATCACTAGTATGTTAAGCTAAAAAACTGATGTGACGGTAATATGAATTTACTTGGTAATTTCATTACTCCAAATCAAATATAATAATATTACATAACTTATACCACGTAAATATGGTAATCTCATATTACCCTATACTAAACGCCCCATAAATATTATTGGAATTCTCCCAAATCCTGTATACTAGCAAAATATATACTATACATTATTATTAGAGTACATCGTGCTCTTGTGTTCTATAAAATTGGTGTCACCTTGGCTGATTTAAAGAAGAATTATGATATTGCTTTTTTTATTTAATTCTGTAATTTTTAAGTCCAAGAATTTAAATTATAGAATTTGACAATATTTTTCTAGTATAAAAATAAATTGTATACTCAAAATTTATATAAAAAATAAGGTGATATTATTTAAACAATTTAAAATAATAAATTTTATTTTAAGTTATTATAATTGACTAAGATTCTCATTCACAATATGATCACATATTCCTTTTTTTCTTGCGAACTCCCCAATAAAAAAATTACATTAACCTTTACAGTCATAAAAATATTTTTTAAAAACCTTATATCAAAATATTAATTAAAATCAGAGGCAAGAATACAATCGAGTTAAAAATATTATTTTTGATAATGCGTTCAGTAAAAATTACTATTTTCTTAAATTTTTAAAAAGCTGATATAAATTTAAAATTGTAGTATTTAATTTAAAATTTTAAACTTAAATATTCTATTTTTTTAAGACAAGGTATGGTCCATTTTAAACTGACTTGGTCTATGAAAATGGATATGCCGTTATTATCCTCTAGTATGTGACTGAGGAACATGACATCGAAGGATACAATCGGGCATTCACTCAAATCGTTATTGCGCGGAGGGAAAGTCAATTCCTAACGGTATCTATCCACCGACCACCGACCACCGACGTAACCTTTACCTGAGCCTGCTTCGGATGTATAGAGAAAGATGATGACAACAACCAAAAACCAAAAACCAAAAACTACAAAACGAAGAACCCCTCCAAAAAAGCATTAATAATAATGACCTTGTTACTCGTACCAACACCAACACAAACACAAGGACAGCCAACAAATTTTATGAAGTGACCCTTCAAATTTTTCCTTGACAAAATTTAAATACTAGAACATGAGAAAATTGTGCACTCGTATCATTTTCTATTGAAAAGACCATTTAATTGGTAACCCTAATCTTGTCTCACCATGACAAGAACACAATTTGCTTTTTTTTTTTCTTTTTCTTTCCTTCTCAAAACCTTTGAATTCCATAATTCAAATCCAACATACCACCCCATCACCACCTATCATTATTGTGTATAAACGTGAAATTATTATTATTATTCACCAATTATAATATTACCCAATTGCTTTTTCATTATTATTAGCAAATAATTAGGCCAACAATACCTTGAAGAGGGAAGTATATATAATTGCACTTGTACGGGCCAACCAACCAACCAACTCAAGCTTTTTTATTTCCTTTCTCTTTATACAAATTCACAAAGATTGTGTCGGTGAATTTGGATTTTTTTTCCTTTTTAATTTTCGATCCTCTCCTTTTTAAATCGGTAAAACAAAATTAAAAAAAAAAAAGAGAGAGAGAGGAGAGAAAGTAAAGACACCAACAAAAATTATCATCGAACGTGTAAGTTCACACAGATGACAACCTATTATTTCCCAACTATGGCAGCGCAACCCCTCAAAGCCATCACTACTCAGCTCCAATCTTCTCTACCATGAAGCCGCAAATTTGAAAAAAAGATCCAATCTTTAGACACCCTTTTGGGACAAGATTTCAAAAGAGGTGATAACTTTTTCTGGGGTTGTTTTCTGTTTGTTTCTATGGAAAGTGGAGTAGAGAAGAGAAAGCGAGGAGATGGAGAAACCTCGAGACCGTACAAAGGGATAAGGATGAGAAAGTGGGGCAAATGGGTGGCTGAGATACGAGAGCCCAACAAGCGTTCGAGGATTTGGCTTGGTTCGTACTCGTCGCCGGTGGCGGCGGCGAGAGCCTATGACACGGCGGTGTTCTATCTCAGAGGCCCGTCAGCGAGGCTGAATTTTCCCGAATTCTTGGCCGGAGAGAGCAGTGTAGGGAGTGGTTGCGAGGACATGTCTGCGGCTTCTATAAGGAAGCGAGCGACGGAGGTCGGCGCCAGAGTTGACGCTCTCGAGAACGCCTTGAACCACCGCCACCACCACCAGCACCTCATCCAAAACAGTAACAACGATAGCAATGAATCGGCAGCAGATAGTGCAGAGCTAAAGTCGTTTGTGGAGCGGGTTGACTTGAATAAACTACCCGACCCGGAGGATTGGGGTGCAGAGTGGGAGAGGAATTGAGATGAAGAATTGTCTTTACGGTGGCGGCGGTGATAGGGTGGTGGTTATTATGATTGCACGAGGTAGGTATGTTATGACCTTAAAATTATGTGGATTATTAGCAATTATTTTTTTTTCTCTTATTTGGATAATGAAATTTTGGCCTTGTAAAAATGGTTAAATTGTATATTTGTCAGTCACTGAGTCGTGACTTATAAGAATGTTTTATGTGTCTTCAAGTTCTCTACAAATTCCATATCTAAGAATGATTGACACGAAAGTGAAAATAAAAATGGATCAGAGAAGAGAGAAGGGCGGTGGAGGTGGCACTTGCCGGGGGATTGCCGACTTGGCAGTTCCAGTCTTATTCTTTTTTGCAAGTGTTACTTAGGGTCCTTTTGCTTTTGCTTTTTCGAGAGAGGGAGAGAGAGAGAGGGTGTCCTACAACTAGAGCCCACGGTAAGTTTGGTTTGGGGTAATCTGAAATTATTTTGATTATGTAGTATAAATTATGTAATATTATTATGTTTATTTTAGGATAATAAGATTACTAAAGTAATCTTACATTACCGTCACATAAATTTTTAAGTTTAATGTACTAATAATGTGATAAATATTTTTATTTAGGTTATATAAGATTACTTGTTTATCTTTTTTTATTCTATTATTATCCTCTATTTTTTTCTTTTTGATAAAATATTAATGATTTTAACTGTAACAAAGATTACTGGGTAATTGTAAATAATATTTTAAAATTAGCAAAAGTTTTAAGGTGAAGAATGTAATTAAAATATATGGGTAACATTTTTAATGTAATTATTAAAAACAATATTAAATTAAAATATTGAATACATGTTTCATGCTAATCAAATTCCGTAATCTTTACTTTTTATCTTTCCCTCTTTGAGTGATAAGTATAAATTATAGTACATTTTATACTCTATTTTATATGGTTTTAAATAGTTTGCATGTCACATTTGACTAAAAATTATTATGTTTGTTTTTTTAATTTTATTTGATTTTTAGTTTATTATTTCACAAATTTTTACAAATTAATTTAATTAATTTAACAGACTAATTAATTGATTAATTATTAGTATAAGTTCATTAGATTTTTAATTATTTATGAAAAATATTTTTTTTAAATTGCATGAAAAAATGCATGCAATATACGAACAATGTTAATTAATTAATGTACAGTATACATGAAAATTGGTTGACGTCGTAGAGAAGAAGATCGTAAAGACGTTAAAAATTAATAATTTAATAAGTTAAAATTTATTAATAACTCATAATAATTTATAAGTCATGGCCCACATTCTTTGATCTGGTAATAAAATATAATCATTAATCAAATAAGTTTATATTACATTATTTAATGTTGAACCAAACAAGGTTATGTTTTGAGTAACATAACTTAATTATGTGATTATTATATAATCACATAACAATAGTAATATAAGATTACCTCAAACCAAAAGTTTCCTAAAATTATAAGATTGTTTAGTTAGGTATTTTTCAGGTTCACTCGCTCATTCGCTTATTTTGTGCTTGTGGAGGCAACGATAACAACGCTCAATAAAATTTTTACTGATATGCAAAATTTAAAAAAGTTTAATAATACACAACCTTACCCTTAATTAATAGAGTCATTTAGTCTACTTAAAATTCTGGAATTCAAATTTGATTAACCTTAATATGTGTACCCATAATCTGCATTTACGGAGGAGGTCAACTTTGATGGATTTATTTTCCTTTTTCTTTTGATTTGAGGCTCCCTAATTCCTTTAATTTCATTAGCAATAGTTATTATAGTTAATATTGTCTTAAATAATTTATAATAAAGGTGAGTCTTAGAACAACCGATAAAGTTATTTCTTTGTGACTGAAATGTTATAAGTTCAAGTTACAGAAATAACTTCTTTGTAAAAAATATATAAAAATATTACGTATAATTAATATCCTTAACCAAATTTTCATAAAACAGAGGAATTGAGTTTGTTGTGTTATTAAATAATTATGATATGCAAAAATAATTTAAGTAATATTAGTTACAATGATCACAAAAATTACCACTCTAATATTTTTTTCTTTTTCTAAACATCCCAATATATATGTATAAAGGAATGTAGCTTATGGTAGTTTAGGAGGCTCTTTGGAACATTCAGTTGAACAAGCAAATGTTGCAAGAAAATCAGTGAGGAATTGCCACCTTCCAATTCAACCAACGCCCCATATTTATTGTTGTTTTTTCAGGGTCAAGGTGATTTACGTAAGTGGATAATGAAAGCCGTCAACGTCATAATTCCCTGTACACGGCTGTACAAACATGACCAATAAATTCCGCCTTTGTCCTTTTGAACAATTGACTTAAATAAAATTTTTATATAAAAAATACAAGAAAAGAATTATATAACATTGATTTTCCTCGTTCAACCTAGCAAAGTAAAAAAATTAAGTTTATTATATTATTATTTTTAGTGAGACAAAACGTGTATATTTTTTTAATACAAATTAATTAATCAAATAAAAGTTTAAAATAATTTAAACTTATAAATTCATTAAATAACTAATTTTAATCTCTACAATATCCATTAACAAATATTAATAATATAAAATTATACATTATTATGTATCATTAAAATTGATAATGTTACATAATATATATTTTAATTAATAATAAAATCTGACAAAACGGAAGCATGGCATATAATCACCTGACGTCAAACCAAAACTAAATGAGTTCCATGAAAATATTTTTACTACATTAAAAATAATAAAGACCAAATCCTACATGTATGTATATTCATTTATTTACCTGCTTATTATTCCTTTGTTGAAGATATAATAATATAAGAAGGATGTACCAGTTAACAAAGTGGTAGAATTGGCTAATCCTGGAGAACATTGCAATAAACACCATATAAGCGATGCGACAACCAACTACTGATTACTTGGAACAGTATAAATGATATAATAAGACAAGCCAAAATTGTACGTATAACGCAGCTAAGCTCCTCCTATCTCTTCTTTATCAATTTCCATCTGTTGTTGATCAATAATCCAATCGTGCACCATTGGTTTCTTCAATCCTCGAAAATTCCATTTGACATTATGCTTCTGTCTCCAAAGTACGTTTTATTTGAAGAGCAGCTCTTACAACATTTCCTCTTGTAATAATTCCGACCTTCAAATCAAGATTAAGAACACAGGCTCATTAAAATCACCTTTTGAGGTTTAGTCGGAATGGTTACATAACAGATAGGCCTCTCTTACCAGCTTTCCCTCAGCATCTACAACTGGAAGCCTACGATACTTTGTTTCAAGCAGTAATCTGGCATCAGATTAATGAATTAATAAGTTTAATTTTCAAGCTTCGGCTGTTAAGAACTGAAGATACATCGAAGAATCAAAGCAAACCGTAAAATGGTGAAAAATATTAAGTAAAAGAAGACCTTGCAGCATCCTCAAGATTGGTGGTTTCACGAACTACAAGTGGGGCAGGCGTCATCAAATCACCAACAAGCTTCCCGTTGGTTTTACTGAGCAATTTTTGCACCTCGTTAAAAGTCTGCAGGCGCTAATAATCATTTGGTATCAAACTTCCCAAAAATGTTTTCTAAAAAAGTGGAATGGATCACACCAATTACAAGGCAATTATATCTCAAGGAAAACCCCCGTGATTGAGAGATGATGTAAAACAAAAAGAAATAAAGACAAACAGAGTTACTTGTGCATGGTGTTAAAAATTAATAAGGAGCAAGCAGCTAAAAAGGATGTATAGAAAATTAGAAGGGGAACATGCAAGAAGATGACCAAATATAGAATCATGATATATCTCAGAAATAGCTTCATGTGAGTTTTACCAAGAATTTGAGAACTATCAAAATGTACACGGATACCAAGCAACTTATACCTGAGGATGGTCTTCATAAAATAGTATATGTTTTAAGTGTTTCCAGAACATCAAATTTAGGTTAGAATAGATACTTTTGAAAAAACATTGATGCCTACCACCTAGCCTTCACTATTGGATTTTACTTGCTTCAAGTATGAGTTGCAGTATTTCTGAAAATACAGTCTAGAGAAAATTAGGCCCTGTTTACTTACAGAAAACAGTTTTCTGTTTTCATTTTTCAATTTTTATTGAAAATGAAAATTTTTCATTAAAAACGTGTTCATTTGTTAATATCAAAAAGTTATTTTTTATTTTTCAAAACTT
>JANIMX020000541.1:2238940-2249816 GCA_024582655.2 Erythroxylum kunthianum
TACCACCGCAGTTATCTCCTTCTCTTGCATAGTATACCGATACTCTATGTCGTTCAGTTTTCGACTCTTATAAGCAATCGGATACCCTTCTTTTTTGTTTAAAATGATAGATTAATGGCGCAAAAGAGCTTGTACATACATTTTTTGTTTAAGAAATGATAATTTTAATTTTATAAATTATCTTCTTAAAAACACTCAATTTTCAAATACTTAAAAATAAAAATTTGAGAAGAATATTTACCAACAACTTCAAGTTCCTATATGCATTGCATGGAGCACAAATACGAAATTTCAGAATATCATACTTAATATCTTAATGAAATATTTAATATTTAACATTAATAATAATGAATACTTAAAAAATTAAAGAATAAAAATGAAATTAATAAAAAAAGTTGAGTGGCCACTATAATAATTATATATATATATATAAATATAAAAAGAGAGTAAATTTATAATTATGAAATTTAAATTTTAAATTTAGGTTTAGTTGAGTTGGATAATTTAAATTTAAAATTAAATTAAATTTTATTAATGTAAAGGAATAAATAGTTTTAAGTGGGAGCCACGTTGAAGCATTGTTTTCCACTTGAGGAAAACCCCCTCTCCAACCATCTATCATCATAGTCCACTTCCATTATCGGAAAGGTTTTCTTTTTTCTTTTTCCAAAATTACCCCATCCGTCGATTTTCCAAAATATGCTGCCGATTAGATTGATTGATGGGTATAACGTAATTGGATGATTTGATTAGATTGATCTTTTTCATTTTCTTATTTGTATTCTTTTTGCGGTCTTTTGTGTGGTTGGTATCTACTGACGTGGCGTTCTTTCATTTCTAGGCCCCACTTATTTCCCCGGCACGACACCGTCTTTTAGTTTCCGCTAATATCACAGGTTGTTGTTATTTTATTATTTTGAATATAAATAATAAATATGATACAATTAACATTTACAAATTCATTGATTTCCCAATTTCCAGGTAATGAAATGATAGTATCCGACCTTAGGAGGAGTTGGCTTTAGCTTTAGCTTTGAACTCAGATCAGATGTCAGACTGAGACGCTTGTACCCTACGTCAAATGCACCTTACGTAGCCAGTTTTAGTACTGCTATTAATATTATATATATTGATCCTTTTTTTGTTTTACCTTATTGCATGTGTATAAATTTCCTTCAACGCTCAGTTTTCAACAAAACACACAGAAGTCAGAACTCTTCGTTCTTGAATTTGATGTCTACTGTTACTTAGGTTCTAAGAGTGAAGGGAACGCGCTAAGGAGAGAGAGTATAAATGAGGAAGGAGGTCGTAACGAGGAAGTACATTTAAAAGGGCAGAATGAGTTCCGTAAGTGAACGAAAGAGGCAAAGGTGGCCCTCTTCCCGTACTCTTGGATTGGACTGCTTTTAGAAACATTTTCCATTTTCTAACGTTATTTATTCTCTTTTCCTTCTCTGATCGACCCTTGCCCTAACACAAAACACGCCTTTTTCATAGATAATCTCCCTCTCTTTCTTATTTACTTCCATGTTCGTTATGCAGTTAAAACTTGAAACCTTCAAAGGGGTACAATTCTATATATATATACACACACTATAAGTATAACATGCGCGTGAGACAGAGATGGCAGGTGGCATCTGAGGTGAGTGTGTGAATGGTGATGACTGACTAATAGCCAATAAAGGCAATTAAGTGATTAGCCATCTTTCGAGTCTTTCCGCTGTCTGTTTCCAGAATTAGTTAAATGAATTTAGCTACTGAAGAAAGGGAGTGAGAGAGGATCGAGAGACACACCAATAACTAAAAGATTGCTTAGTTTGAAGGCAACAGAAAACAGTAAACTTCTTTTGTTCATGATAACTAAATGAACATAATTCTAATACATATATAATTGCATTACCAAAACCATTTGAGAAAAGAAAAAAAAAGGGGGCCTTCCAAAAGACAAATACAAAAGGAAAGAGATACTGTACATCATAACAAGGCATTCAAAAACAAAAGAGAAGCCAAAAACCAAATTGTTAAATTCAAAAGACCACCGTGTGTGAGAAAGAGAGGAAGAGACAGAGATCTGTTAGGGTGGGTGAGGATGCTTTCGGCTTATCCTTGAAGCCTCAAAGCTTGACCTTGTCTATGCTGTACTTGGGACACTTCAGGGATAGAAGATCTTGAAACATCAAAAGACACCTCTCTAAGTCGTAGGTTTTTTCTTTCCTTCGAATGCTCGAAAACCCTCTCTTTGTTTGTCTTGTCTCTTTTTTTATTTGTTTGTGTTCATGATTCACGACCTTTGATAACTTATTTTATAAACCAAAGGTCCAAAGGGAAGTTGATCACCTTTTAGCTCTGCCATCTCCACTACTCTCTCGAATTCTAAACTTTCATGTTAAAGTCTTGAGTTTCTATCAAAAATCTGAGAGAGGACAGTATTAGTCAGCATCAAAATTCTTGCTTTACATCGACCCTCGAACCAAAACAAATGTGGGACTTAAATGACTCGCCTGATCAGAGAAGGGACGATGAATCAGAGGGGTGTTCTTCGCAGAAGACCTCCGTCGACGGTGAAGATGAGAAAGGCAAACGGGTTGGATCCATGTCGAATTCAAGCTCTTCTGCTGTGTTTGTTGAAGAAGGATCCGAAGAAGACGAAGATGATGGCAGTGGAGAGAGAGCAAGATCAATATTCAAGAAGCGTAGTAGCAAATTATTCGGTTTCCCGGTGCCGGACACTATAGACAGTGGGCCACCGGTGACTCGTCAGTTCTTTCCCGTCGACGACCAGGAAATGGGAGCCAACTCCTGCGGCAGAGCTGGGTTTCGGAGGGCTCATTGGGTCGGAGTAAACTTATGTCAATCGGAAACAATTGCTTCACAAAAATCCGCCGAAGTCTCACAACCTTTGAAAAAAAGTCGACGAGGTCCTCGTTCAAGAAGCTCTCAGTATCGTGGCGTCACCTATTACCGGAGAACTGGCCGTTGGGAGTCTCATATATGGTTGGTGTTTTCACTAAGCATAATGACACTCAGAATAGTACTTCCTTTTCGTTACCCAATTGTCCAAAATCGTTTAGCATAGGCTCTAAGTTAACCAATCAGAATTTAATGATTTTCTGTTGATGCAGGGACTGTGGGAAGCAAGTTTATCTAGGTATGGGACTATTATTATGATCTTTCTTTTCATTTACTTCGCTCACATATTTGTCTAGACATATAGCTAACATGGGCTAGACTGGTTTTCTTCTTTTCTTGGATGTTTTCCGCAGGTGGATTCGACACTGCACTTGCAGCTGCTCGGTAACATCTCTTGGTTCATACTTTGACGGGCCTTCCAAGTTTTGTATATTCTTTAAGAAAGAAAGGGAAACAAAATTGTAGTTGCAGAGCTTTAGATTGACAGATAAATTTTCGCCTGCAGCGTATACGATACAGCGGCAATCAAGTTCCGAGGAGTGGAAGCTGATATTAATTTTAGCCTTGAAGATTATCAGGAAGACTTGAAACAGGTAAAAAATTAACAGAGAGAGACAACAGAAAGATAGAGTTTTGTTTGGCCTTTATCTTATCTTCAAGAGTCGGACTCGGTCCTTATCTTTTTGCTGTCATGTGGTCTGAATGATACTTCTTGACTGCTTTTCTTCTTCGTTTATATGCTGCAATTGAGATGGCGAAAACATGGTTAACATGGGAAAAGATTCTTGTTGTTTA
Organism: Erythroxylum kunthianum; assembly: GCA_024582655.2. NCBI lineage: Eukaryota > Viridiplantae > Streptophyta > Magnoliopsida > Malpighiales > Erythroxylaceae > Erythroxylum > Erythroxylum kunthianum. The sequence continues at coordinate 2,242,646 of JANIMX020000541.1, forward strand.
CAGTTGAAAAATCTCGCTAAGGAGGAATTTGTTCAGGCACTTCGCCGGCAAAGCACTGGTTTTCCCAGAGGAAGCTCTAAATATAGAGGCGTAACTTTGCATAAGTGTGGAAGATGGGAAGCTAGAATGGGCCAATTTCTCGGGAAAAAGTAACCATTATAACATGTCTTTGATTGCCTAAAGTTCCTTCTTTTGTTCTATTCTGATCCTTGCTGAATTTGATCTTTCTCAGATATGTGTATCTAGGACTGTTTGATACTGAGATAGAAGCTGCCAGGTAGGTCTACTCTAATTTCAGACTTAGAATGTGAGTTAAGAGAATTGGCGTTTGATCATGGAGTTTTTAACGTTCTAGTACTTCTTGTAGGGCCTATGATAAAGCTGCAATTAACTGCAATGGCAAAGAAGCTGTGACCAATTTCGATCCAAGCATTTATGAAATCGAGCTCAACTCTACTGGTAGGTTATCGAGATGCATACAAACTTGTTTCTGATCAAATTATTCAATCATGAATTTTATCCATTTAGAATGTGGAGACGTGTTCGGAATCTGCAGGTAACACCTCAGTTCATAATCTGGATTTGAGTTTGGGATGTTCGGCCAAGCAAATTAAGAATGTAGAATTCGTGGATGATCGTCCAAATGCTGCTGCCATGGATCAGCATCCAGCTTCATTACCGCCTCAGGCTGATTGGAGAAACTGGGTCCCTAAGGTATAACCACAGAACTTTTACGCATTTCAATATAATCACGCTTGACGATTTGTTAATGTCTTGGTGGATTAATTTATTATCGGGACAGCTTAATGTCAACAAAAATTATAACGAGGGTCACAGAAGAGAAGGTTGCAACGAGACCGAAATGCTGCAGCTTCTTAGCCAAACTCATATTCAATCTCCAGCCTCGATCGAGTACAGTGAAATGCAAAGAAAAGTAGATAACCAAATGGTTCGTGCTCCTCCACAGCATATCAACCCATCACATTATCAAGTAGGTGTACTGATAACCATCATTCTAATCGGTTTTGGTGGCATCAGAATAAGCAAAAACTGATAAACTGAATTACTGCTTTAATGGCTGTAGATTCATTTTCAAAGCAGCAGCAATGGAAGCAGAATTGGTAACGATCTCACGCTCGCGCAAGCTGATTATCACCCGCAGCAGCAACAATGGCAGTCCCGTCCTCAGGTATTTGGAAATGCTGCAGCATCATCAGGATTCCCCCAGCAGATTAGGACTCCACAAGACTGGTCACAGAACAATGGGTTCCCATATCTCTTGAGACCTTAACCCGATGTATAAAAAGTAGCCATTTCTTCTCCTTAAATATTACTCTACTAATTTCTCTCCTACCATTTACTTTTAAGCCTGTAAAGAACAATGCTTTTGAGACACCATCTTTTCTTATCTCTCCCATCCCACCACTTGAGATAACGAAATCCAAGTCTCAGAGAAGTTGTTGGTCTATGATGACTGTATCATGAGTCTTAACTAACCGAAGGAATGAAATCTTCAACAGCATATCTGTTCTCTCTGTTTTTACCATTCAGCAAACTTGTTGGTATTTACTTTGGCCGTCCTATATACAGATTACAGCTATCATCACTGCAGATAAACATTAACCTTAGGCTACTACAGGTGTTATTTTATCAATTGGATTTACGTATCTATATCCTGTAAAACAACTATTGGAGGAATGATGGTTGCCCATTTGAGAACTTGCCGTTCCAGAAACAATTACGTAGAAAAGGTGTAATCTTTATAATTTCCCAGCTATGCTTTCCTCTCGTAGGATAAGAGAAAAAGAGATGTTCGTGAAATGTTAATGGGAATTGTTTTATCTTGGAAATATTAGTGGATCGCGAGTAATAGTCACCATCTCTTATGTCCTTTCAATCAGTTCTCTCGGCCAAAAGCAGCCAGGCATGGCTATTATGATGAGAGGGACTTATCATATTAACTCCAAAGCAAAGGACACACAGACTTGGATTATGCATACGTGCAGACATGTACAGAGATGTATGCACACTAAAACAAAAGAGCCGAGAGAACATAAAAGCTGTTAGAAAGAACATGTTTTTTTTTAAGGTAATAGGATGAAATGCCTAGCAATTCCTCGTTAAATGAGAAAGGCGTTTTAACTGAAGGAATTAAGGAAGGAAGTTTTAAAACCCTACAAAGAAGTGTACGAGGAAAATGGCGTCAAGATTTTAAATGTGTCTGGTGGAAAGGTCCCCATGAACCTGAAACTACTCTAAATAAAGTATATCCCATTTGATTAGTACATATAATAATAATTAAAGATTAAAAGATTGCATTCCAAGATAAAGTGATGGTTTCGTCATCTGGGTCGTCACCTGCTTTTATTTAAATGGTCTAAAAAGGTTAGTATTAGGGCACTCAGATTTTATTTTATGTGGTAAAGGCTTGCAATTTGTACATACTTCATTATTTTATGCTTTGCAGACACGTATCGTATCTTCACACCACGTGAATTTCAGTTCTTTTTATTCTTCTTCTTATTATCTAAACACCCAAGTCAAAATTATTGTTTGTTTTCTATATGGGTTTTCGTGTAATCTCATGACAATAAACATTGTCATTCATAGCCTACAGACATCACTTAGTTATATAATATCTTCTTGTTTTAAGTGGTTAATATCGTGAAATCTGTAATCTTGAAAAGAGAGATGTTATTTTCTTTCTTATATATAGGTTTTCTAGTGAAGAGGGTGGTGTACAGATGGGATGGCATGAAGGTGAGGTCCTAAGAAAAGAATATTTACCATCTCTCCTTAGAGTTTAGACCTTTACCAGACACATTTTCATCAATTATGGCCAATTATATTGAAGCTGCACATACTAAGGGAACAAAATGACTTCTTTATCTCGTAGTAGTTTAAAGTCCCTCTCTACAGGTAACAGATCCCTTTGCTTTGCTCTGGATCTACGAAACACTGCCACATTATCAGACGCTGTCGACGTCGTCTCACTGAAAGTAAATAAAGAGAGAGACGGAAGCCATGAAGTTGTAAAGATGAAATTACGAAAACAAGGGCTTGACATGTGGATACTGATACAGTTTTTCATGATCCAATAGCACTTTTTCCAAAAAAACAAAAGTGGGAATCAATTCAAGACTGGAGAGGAAAACTGTAAAGCAAAATAATAACCCTTTATTTTCCTTTTTCAGGCTTTGAAGTATACGGATTCCTTGCTCAAAAATGGGATGACTCGAAGTTGCTTGGTGATTTTTGGTGTAGGAAAAGACGGACACTCGGTTCGGTTAAAGGACTAGTGGTGAGTGTGACTGTGACTTGACTGCGTATGTATCTGCAGTATCATTTCTTGTTGCCTTAACTCCCAAACACTTTCCTACATTGGGAGTGTTTTCATTTTATGTTCCACTCATCTTCCCTACTTTTTGCTGTATCGCGTGTTCAAAGCGCTCACTTGATAAATAAGAAACATTATTAAATCAACAAACTCATTTATACAAATCATGTTTTCAGCTGAAAAGCATATAGTTTACAGGTATTACTAAATTGGGCATGCATAAATGTGCATACATATTATAAATTTTTGACATACTTTAAGAAGAGACAATCTACTCCATGATACCGAAACATATATTATATGGACTACAAGAGTCACTAGGAAACTTAATAATACCTTTCTTCCCTAGTTAAAGTTCTTGGTCCGTGAACAAAGTTTCCCAGAGAAAGCGAGAGGATGAACCATAGGTTGTCTTGTCCCAACCTAACAAATTTGACATACTTAATTGCTCAAGCACTTATCTTCTAACGACACGATATAGATCAGTGTTGGGTCCATTGAAAGTGTGTCATTATTGCATTCCTAAATAGGAAAGCTCATGCTCAAGTACATTTGGCCTTTGGTTAACCAACAGAACCACAATGAACAGTACAGCATCTAGGAATAGAAGGTAGGCTCATGGTCCCCTCCTCAGTGCTCTACTTCTAACTCCTGACATGTCTTCTTCAATTGTTTGAACAAGTTGGATTGGACACTTGTCGTTCAAATAATTTGTTTGGTTTGGCCACTAAGAATCATTTCCATAATTGAAATGGTTCTATTAGGCTGTTACCATAAAACGTACTTGTTTGTTTGAGCTGATAGCTGTTAGTTAATTGTGAAAAGTTACCGTTAATAATTTATTGAATCAGGAGTTATATGAGACTTGAACAATTATCAGAAACTGTTTGACTTCTTTTACCAAACAGCTGATAGTTGAATCAAGAACTGTTTGGGACTATCAACTTTTTCCAAACGTTAAAACAAACAGATCCGAAAGTTATTTCCTATATTCAATTTTGTTATTCACTTAACTCGAATAATAATAGCAATGTAATAGTTTCAACATTGTAAACAAAATAAGTAACTTTACCGTTACACCAAACTCGTCTGTTTTTACTAGAGGTTGCATGTGAATACTGTAATTTCAATTATAAAACTTTTTAAAGGTCAATTCCACTGTCGAAGGCGATTTGAAATTTAGAGTTAGGTTCTGAGTCTGAAGACTTTCTAAATATGGAAAGATATTAAAAGTGGGGGCAATTGGAATGATATGATCAACGAAAAGTCGTTTCGTAATGGCCACGACAACTTCGTCATCTCTAAGCCATTCATTCCTCAAGTTTTTTTCTTTTTTTTTATTTTCATCATTAATTAGGATATTTTAGTCATAAAAATTTAAAAATTTTTAATTATAAAAGCACCTTTAAAATTAGAAATTAGAAATTTTCTATTTATAAACTACAAAAAGAAGCATGTTTTCTTTTATCCTTTTGAGAATAGTTACAAAACTGGTTGACTTAAAAGATAAACACCAACGAAGGGCACATCACAAACACATAAACAACGATAGATGATCATGTCAAAAATTGCTGCGTCAAATGTAGGAGAGTCAAAATTTCCCATTTGCTAGAGACGAAGGGCATATCACGAAGTTTCGTTTCCAATAATGTATAGGCGACTTTGCTTCCATTCCTTTTCTCAAATCATGGAGGAAAGGTCAAGTGTCTTATCAAGCAATAATCAGTTGCATCAATTGATAAAAAAAAAACCTACGCCATCACCACTCCTACTTTACTAAATTAAGTAGGTGGGTCAGAATTAGAGATGCTTTACCTGTACATGTTGGGAGGGTTTGATGTCACGTGTGACCTATGCAGACTTCTGTGGTACACTCCTTTCCCTGTTGGAATAAGCAATCTCTTTACCCCCCACCTTCTGGTTTTTGGCATTACTTGATCAAATTTGAATCATTGAAACGATTGGAAGCAAGAGTTATTGCGTTGTGAGGAAGCTTTTATTGGTTTATTAGGATTATGAATAATTAGAAACATCACATGTCCCAACCATGTTCCGACACAGTCCGACGTAAATGTTTTCATCGTCTAATGTTTTAACTTGTAATGGGAAAACAGCACAGCAGTTGTCTGCGGAGCTTATTTTGTACATAAGCTACTTTTCAGTTTGTGTTCTGCTATAACACCCATTAGCGGAAGGTGTTATGACTGACTTCAATAATCTGGTCGGAAGTTGGGGTGACACGAGGAGCTCAACCCTAGTGTAAGAGAAAGGCCCATCAAGTGGTTGGACATGTGGACAACAATGTCGTTTGAACCTTCACAACATTAAGGCGACAATTAGGCCCAAGTCTAGTTTTGCGGAAAACCATCACAACCTGACCATAAAATTGAAACCAATAGCCCATCTGCTCAATGAAACCAAAATATATCGAAGAAGAGGAGTGGGAAAGAAAGGATCCAAAGGTACTATTGAATTGTGAGTTGTAAATAACATTTCCATTACATGTTATTATAAAATTGCTGTCGATACGAATAAAAACGAACATAATTACACGACTAAACACTTATTGCAACTTGGTACTGCTGTTTAACACACTGGTTAAGCATATGTATTGTTTTTTAATAACGGTTACATTAACCGGAAATTCACATGCTCGAGCCACGGAAATAACATCTTTGTAAAATATAAGAAAAAAATTACGTATAATTAATAAACTTTACCCGACCCTCGCAAAGTGAAAAGTCTTGTCCACTAGATTTACCTTTTTTATCATTTAATAATGGTTGCAAAAATCAGATAAGCATAAACAGTAGTCAAATTATGTTTCACTTGTCAGTGATCTAGATTCCATATTTGAATCTAATTGGAATCAAGCTGGGGACGGAGATGAGGTTGCAACATCTCCTTAGAGCTTCCACCACGTTTTGATACATGTTCCTCCTCATTACCTGCCAATTGATATAGCAGGTGTCCTAAAAGTTACGAAAAGCCAACGACTTACGTATTCTATCAACTCTGTGTACAGGTTTGATAAGATAATATTTAGTTACGTTAATTAAAATTATCTTTTTTATTTTAGCTATATTTTGATGCTTAAATAGAAAAATTAATATTTAATTTATTGTAGGAGATGAAAAGTGATAATTGAATCAAATTGGAACATTATTGGTCAAAATCACAAATTGTCAAAAAAAAAATGACAGATTATTGCGGTGAATAAGACGATATCACGCATAATGTTAGATTTACTTCAAGAGTTAAAATTTTATTAGGAAATTTCTTTCTATCTATATTATGTAGGGATTTGCATTTATTTTATATAGGGATCTTTGCAAAGGAGACTAAGGTTAGAGTAGGAGAGAGATAGGAAAACACGTCTTTCACCTCTCCAAAATTTTCTTTTCGTTTTTTTTTTTTGTTTTATAAAAATCTTTCATCTTTCTTCTATTTTTGGTGTTGAACAAAAGTCATGTGTGGCTAAACTTAAATATTCTAATTTAAGGGGATTCAAAACTCTAGTTATAACCTTATTAGGTTTTGTTCTAAACTTATATTCATATTTTAATTCAAGTATTTCTTGTTTTATATTTTTATATTTCATGAATAATTAATATGGATTGATTTGACAAATTAATTTAATGTTGATTATTTTACAGCTATCCATAAATTCAATGATCAGTAATTGTTATGAAAGATTAGTACAAGTAACAAATATGTTATGTATGAAATTGTATATCTAACTTATAAGAAATAAGAAAACTAAGTTGAATAGTTGCAGTTATCTCAATTATTTAATTTAGGGTCTACTCTTTTTCACTAAGCTCGTTGTTATCA
>JANIMX020000541.1:2317439-2328250 GCA_024582655.2 Erythroxylum kunthianum
CTGTTATGCTGCCGAAATTTCAAAGAAAGTCTTTATATCAACTCCACTACTTGAAACTTCTAAAGTAGAATGAAAAAGTTTAAATAAGGACGGAGTGTAGGCTTGGCTTTATGTTGATGTTTCCAGTGCGATAGAGAATCAACTGGAGGGTCTTCGTGTAGTGCCGGACATGTCGCTTGGTCCAGGTAGGTCAGGATCTTGTCAAATTTTCTTCGATTCTTATGCCTTTAATTATAATTACTGATGATACCGGTGTATGTGAATGATAACTATTATATATTATGATTGCTTGAATTATTAATCCAATAGACTGTATAAAGTCACATTAGTCAAGTGAGAGAATGTTAGAAATTAGCCTAAGTAACTCATATGTTAATGGGAAGTTAGAGGATTTAATAATTTAACAAATGAGCCTTTAAGCTTTTAGCCTATTATGAGAAGGAGTTTTAGAACTGATTGAAAGTTGTTAGTTTATTAAGCATATTAGGGTTCTAACTCTGCCTAATAAGTTTTGTCTTCTCGTAAAAAAATATCATCATATATGAAAAGTGAGATAGAAAGTTTGGGAAATAGACAAATTGGGTAAGGAACTAATTGTAAATCATTTCCGCATCACTAACCAACGAAAAAATGTTAGTATTCGAAAGCTTTATCTTTGTATGATAATAGAATTCTAAAGAGTAATGAACATATGTGAGTTTTATGAATTTCTAAATCTTGTCATGTTTCATAAAAATACATTAACAAGTCTTGATCTTTCTTAATATTGGTCTTTAATTAGACCGTTCCAAGTAAAACCGCTTAGTGACCAGTGAGGAGGTGTTGTTGTCAGGAGTTAGAACTTAGAAGAGACAGAGGCTCAAAAGCACTAACTATTTGTCTTATTTTCGCCATCATAAATTGTGGAGGTAAATGCAGAAATATATAAAAACTCACACTAACATTATTGCTTGTGCTTGAATTTAGTGTACTTATCTGATAAAGAAATTGATAGAAAAATGCATTGTAGCAGGATGATTTGCCAAAAGGAGAATAATGAGAACCAGGTTTAGGTATTATTTAATTAAAGAAGAAAATATGTATGTTAAATTGAAAATTTCAAACATCTTTAATAAAATAAGGATTCACAAATAGAAGAAAAAGGTAATTATTTATATTCAATAAAAGTTTTAATAAGAATAAAAACTAAATTATGATATTTGAAAACTCAATAAGTTATTGTCATTGATTAATATATTACCAAAACTAACATTTTTAAATATAATGAAACCTTCAAATTATAATTATTAAATTTAGTAATAAGTAATAACTAATGAAGATATTAGTATAACCATAAACAAAATTGACTGAAGGAATGGACTTTTTAGTAATATATATATATACCGTATAAAATAATAAAATTAAAAAGGATGATATTTTCCTGTGCAAATTTAGATAATTTATTTTCCTTATTTAAACCAAAAAATGGAAGGGTAAAACTGTGAAAGATGTTAAATAAAAAAATAAAAAAATAAGCGAGTAAAACAGAAACAGACAGTGACGGAGATTGGAAAAGAGAAACAGTGAAACACACAAAAAATCCCAACAACACAAAGCCCAGAAAAACAAAAGCCGAATACAGACATAGAGCGGATGTCTGGTGCTTGACTTTGGTTTCCATATATGCCAGATACACAGAAAGAGGGTAGAGAGTAGAGAGTTTTGAAGGGTGTAAAACAATAATAATAAAAAAGAAGAAGAACTTGGGTGGGTTTGGGTAGAGCAAGAGAGACCTTGCAGAGAAAGATGACACGAGGCCAGCATTGCGAGGTTTTGAAGCGGGTTGCTAATTCAATTGGTCAGCAGCTAACCATGACACCTTACTACCATACTTGTCTCTACCCTCTCCGTAATTATGATTCATCTCTATCATTGGCAATTTCTTCTTTTCCAGATTATTATCACATTTTAATTTACTTCTTTTCACACCATATATGCCCACTCACCCCTACCCTCATTTCATCTCAACCCATTTCATATTGCTACAAACAAACAAATTTCAGTGAGAGAGAGAGAAGTTGTTTTTGTTCTAAAGCTTTTTGCTTTATAACTTTTTTCCAATCAATACCTGCTTTTTGTTTCTGGGTATTGCCTCTTTTCCTCTTTCGTGTTCTTTCTTTCTGTGTATGTGAGATTGGTGGTAATCATGCGTAATTCAGTGTTCTTGTGTTGCTGTATATCTTGCTTACTGATTGTTTGCGTAAATGCCTGTGCCTTTTAACTTTTAAGCTGGGGGGTTTTGATTCACTTATTTTTCAGCACTGTTAGTTTTGAAGTCAATTTCTCATAGTAGTTTTCAGCTAGCTTACTGAGTTCTCCTTCTTTTCAGTTCTCTTAGAATCGTTTCTTTAATTAAAAAAAAAACTGAAAATTTTCTCTAGATTTTAAACGGGTTTTTCTTGAAGTATCGTTCAGGTAATGTGTTTCTAATGGCTTGAGTTTTGTCTTATTTGGTTTCTTCTTCAATATAATTTTATCTTTGCCTCTTCGATTAAAAGTTTTTCTCCCGTTCTTTTAGTTTCTTTTGTTTCAGTTTGTTTTAACTAAACAAAATACAATCAACTATATTGTTGTTTAATGGAGTTTAACTAATCAAATCACAGAAGCCTTATACATCTATTGTCCTAACTTTTAATTGTTCTTTGATCTAATGTGCGTCTGTGGTGTCTAACCCACATGATAAGATCGACTTCTTGGTTGACAGTTCTTGAATTTTTATGGTTTTAGGGATATTTGTTGTCTGGGCTGGATACTAACAATATGCATCTTTCTTGGAAAATCTTGAGGTTATATGGTTTGTGTCACATTTCAATTTCACGATTGAAAAAAAGTGACAGGGATACTATCTTGATGCATGCTGTGGAAGAGAGGAAGCAGGGTTGTTGAGTAAAAGCGTGTATGCTGTATGACTGGATTGTTGTAACCTTAATCTCACAGTTTCAACTTGTGGAATCTAGTCGATAGACAGTTCTCTTGTTTATATTTTTTTCGTAAATCAAAAGGCATGAATATAAATGTAATTCACGCGTGCCGTATACCTACAAATTAAAAATTTTTATGACTGAATTGATTAAGTAGTTGATGCATTGGAAAAATCCAAAAGAACCCAAAGATAATGTATAGTTTATAGGCTTGGTACTGAGTATTTGTATTTTCTCATTCCCTTTCTACCTGCGTTTTCCCACCCATACACACTCTAGTTGTAATTAATATGTTAAAATGCAAACGTTTGAAAGTTCCTTTGATAAGTTCTTGTCCTGTTTATCTATTATTAGACCTGCAAGACAGTCCTAATTCTCAGTCTTCTTCGAGTGGGTGGTGGAATTCAAAGATCACATCTCACAATGGAAGGCCATGTTAATGGCTCAAGCAACTTCCTGAAAGAAGCTCATTTGGATGATGGATCCAATGGCATCAATCTTCAGGTGGAGCAAAACAGCACTGTTTCAGGTGATGCTCAGGTTCATTATGGGCATCCTGCCATGGATTCACTGGAGACTGTGAGCTCACAAACCCAGTCTCAGTTTCAGGATCTCTCTCCCCCTGATGTTGGTGCTAGAATCAATCTAACATTGGAAATTAGACATCCTTTCAATCTGAACCTCATAAATGGTCAGCCCTCAAATGAACCATCAGATGTGCCTAGGGCCAGTTCAAGTGCTCAGCACTGTAACATAGACTTGAATGTTGCATTTGATGGCAATGATCAGGATATGGAGACAAGCTTTGGTTTGTATCGGGGCAGACCAGATGCTACTCAAAATGGATCTCCTTGTGTCCGTACTGCAAATTCGGGCATGATACCATCTGGAATTGGAGGATCTTTGTTGGAAGGGAAGAATAATGGAGAAGGTCCATCTGACAGTACTCGTGTGTCCTGCAAAAGAAGATTGCCTGAGCCTTCTGGAGAACTTCTTCTGGATGATAGCTCAAGGTCGCCTCAGCTAGCTATTGATGCTCAACAAGACACTATTGCTATCTTAGATGCATTAAGTTCCCTGAATGATCACCAGAGTGCTAGCAATCCAGAGCAATCAAGTGCAGGATTTGTGGGCAGTGGGGAAGTAGCTTCTACAATGCATCAAGCTTCAGATTCTGATAATCTGGGACTTGGAGCTCAGGATGGCGTAGGTTCTGGCTTGCATCAAATTTCAATTGTGGCAGGAGAAACAGGGAACTATCAGCGAAATATCCGACTGAGAAGAGCTCCCAATGGACCAGAAAATTTTCCAACCAATTTACCAGCTTGGATCACAAGAAATAATGATGTGCAATTGCCTGCTCTACCAACTACTTTGTCATTCGATTGTGTTTTGAACACAAGTTCTTCATCAGGAATAGTTTGTCCATCTACATCGATATATCCTCATGCTCTTCTTGCAAATAGTGCACCAAATCTTCAGCTTTTTCAGTGGAATAGGATCACTGAGCCAGGAACTGATAGTCTGGGTACATCTTCTTACAGTGCAAGACGTGGAGATGCAGTTCCTACAGATGTAAATGCCAGGAACAATCCAGGATATGACATGGTTGTTACTGATTTTCAAAGGGGAAATCTGGAACATGTGCCAATGAACTCTGAGAATGGGTCAAACTGTTCTGGTAATATTGCCTCTGGTTCCCCAAGTGGCTCCAGTGCACATTTTCATCACCATCAGCCATCAGCTCCAAACAGGATTCCCTATGCAAGCGTGCCTGAGGAACTTGTGCAGAGAATATCTCCAACATGGAATCCTCTCCTCAGCATTGCTGGGCAATTTCAACAGAGAATCCTAGGGCTTGCCAATCGAATAGGGGCTCGAGTACAAAGTCATCACTGTCCTATATATTCTGGCTCTTCTCCTGCGGCAGGAGAGCTGGAACCGTCTGGGAGAGTTGGTGATTTGAGGTCTTCTCTGCTACCTTTCAGATCAGGAATTACAATGATGGCTGAGAGACAAACTGGTAATCTTACTGATGTGGGAGTTCAATTTTCAACTGCTGCACAGAGGAGAAGCAGATTGGTATCTGAGGTACGTATAAAAGAATTTTCGTTTAGAATTTAGACTTGTGCTCATAAACAATTATTGTCCTAGCTGATGCCATCACTTTTTGTCTTTTAGAAGTAACAAGCACAAAGGAATTTCGGATTATTCTGAGTTCATGTATCTAAGGATACTAGGGAGGGTGTCGATGTTTAATGAAATGGTTTCCTGGCAAACTTGATTTCTATTCACCTAGTATTTAATTGCTGAACATATTCCCCATACAATTCGTGAGATGAAATTTTTGATGAGTGACAGTAGCACTGTTTTCTGTTACAGTATGGACCAGCTCAAGCTATACTCAAAACATACCTGATTTTATTTTCCTTACTCTTCTGTTCTGTTGAGAGGGGTGAGGCAGCATAATTGGACTGTTGACAAGGAAGGTTCAGGCTTTTTACGCATAAAGGTGTCTCAGAAATGTTGAAATGGAGTTGAAGTTCGTAAAATAGCTTATGGTCTGTGCTTAATGGATTGAAGAATTAAATGCCTGTAGTTATGCAATAGTTGGTAGTTAGGAGTTTAAGTCTTGCATCAGCAGGTACGTCCAGGCTCATTTTCGAACAGACCAACAATGACTCAATCAAGGGTGTCTGAGCATTTGAGCTACCAAAACTGGATGTTGGCATTTTCTTTCGAAATTGGGAAAGTAAGAGATGTGCAATGGAGAACACTAAACTCCTCGCAAAATTAGAGATCGAGGTTTTTCATCTGAAATCTGAAGATTAGGCTGAGTCCTACTACGACTCTTCAAAGCGTTCATGATAAAAGAGTATGACAAATTTACCATCTTGGCAAACCCTATTAAGCTAGCAACTTTTCTAATATGACAAGGACATATATTCCATGCATCACAACCTATCTTAGAAAAAAGGGCTCAAATTTTATATTACCAAACGAGAAGATAAGATAAAACTTGGCCATGGTAGCTATTGTTTCTAGTCAATGTTATGCCTAGTGGTGCCAAATATTTTTCTCTTCTTTCTTACTTGCTTCATCTTTGTAAAAAGCATGTGATTACATGCTAATGTGTCACCCCAATCTTGTGTAGATGTTATAGTAACTTCTTAATGTTTGGTATAGTCCTGATGCAATGACCAAAATAATTTATATAACTCTTAAAGATATTGAGTAAGCCGTTTCTTGTTTTGGATGGAAATGACCAGTGCTGTAAAGCCAATTATTGGCAGGGCTTCTTATAAAATATCACACATACTGTTTTAGGAAATGAAGATGTAGTCCATTGCTCTCATGGACTTCAAAATATCATTCTCTAGTGCACAATTGGTATAAATTTTGATCGTATTCTACCATATCTTTAAGATGCTGAAACAGAACTTGATGTAGGACAAATAGAAGTGTTAACTAGTGGTTAAAGCTCACAAAATTAGGAAAAATGGCTATATTCTCTAGTGCACAATTGGTATAAATTTTGATCGTATTCTACCATAACTTTAAGATGCTGAAACAGAACTTGATGTAGGACAAATAGCAGTGTTAACTAGTGGTTAAAACTCACAAAATTAGGAAAAATGGCTAATATTAGGCTGGTGGAATATTAAATTTCAGGTCTGGATTTCAACTTGGAATGTTGAAATTTCAGATTTAATATAGTTGATTTTTTTTTAGGATTTGATTGCTAGAAATTTAAGCTAAGATTTTAGGGTTTAATATGGCTGAAATTTAGGTTTGTTATGACTAGAATTTAAGGTTTTGGTTGATGGAACTTAGGGTTAGGATTGCTGGAATTTTAGTGAAAAACACAAACAATGGAGGTTAGGAAACTAGGAATTATTCATATGGTCTAAGAATTATTCTAGGTTTGATATGACTAGAATTTAAAGTTTTGGTTGATGGAACTTAGGGTTAGGATTGCTGGAATTTTAGTGAAAAACACAAACAATGGAGGGAAACTAGGAATTATTCATAGGGTCTAAGAATTATTCTTGGAAGAAAACATCGCGCCTTCTTGTTGAAAACTCAAATTTATAGAAAAAAAATTCAGGATATGTTATTCTTGAAGGATTAGGTTTACACATATTTATAGAATAGCTCTTAAAATCCTTATTCTACTAGGAAAGAGTTCCTATTCTTATCCTAATTGTTTAAACCTTAATAGAATTTTTATAGTATTTAAATTTGTTAGGAACTCTTTCCTAATAGAATAAGGATTTTAAGAGTTTTTCTTTTATAGAATTTAAGCTCTTTTGCATCAGAGCCACTTCTTTTGGCTTAGACAAGCTGTTAGATTCTCGTACAGAAAAGTTCCTATAGTAGGTCAAGCATATATCCTTAAGGAGTTGGTTGATATGCTAATATTTGAAGGAGTGTTTTCATGCAATATCTTAGTTCATCGTTTTTCAATAGAGACAGTTGCATGGATGGTATACTTAGATGCATAACTTGGGTGCAATCCATATGGATCATTCACCATATTTTGTCTTTAACATTCTTGAAATAGTAACTCCTTACTTTGATATCAACAGGTTCGCAATGCTTTGGCAATTGTACGTAGGGGGGGTGCATTACAGCTTGAGGTATATTACCAGTTTTATACTTGTCTTTACCCTTAGATATCAACCTTGTTTTTGGATTGCCACATTAGAAAACCAGTAAAGTACATAAAAATCATTAATCGCAATTTACAATCAGTAATAGAAAACACTTCTTTAACTTAAAGGTGGCAATCTTCAGTGCTGTTCAGACTTTTTCTACAAGAGATTGATTAAGAGTTTATTGTATGTTTTAATATTTTTGTGGTATGGTAGGATGTCATGGTGATTGACCGTTCAGTGTTGTATCGTGTACCTGAAGAAGAGCCTGATAATTATGAAGAAATGCGTCTTGATGTGGATAGCATGAGTTATGAGGTAAGTAAAAAATAAGCCATTTGGTGATTACTGTTACAGTCCTTTATGACTTGAAACATGTAACTTTACACTGATTCTTGCAAGAGTAAGTAAAGGAATTATAAATGTGTCACACTTTCTTCTACTTTGTTGTTGACTGCTACTTTTTAATAACACGTTTGTACTTCAGGAGCTTCTTCACCTACAAGATCAAATTGGATATGTCAGCACAGGGTTGAGTGAGACTACTATTCTGACTCATCTGTCCCACCAGGAGTATCAATCAAATGGCTCTTTGAAGGAAGAAGAACCATGCTCCATCTGTCAGGTAAGCTGCCTAAATGTCATGCTTGGATCAATTGAAACAAGAGATACAAAAACCAGAGTGGTCCATGCATATATTAGATGGATCAATATAGTATTAATATCCTGGTTTCAGATTTTATTGTGTTTAGCTTGTCATATGCTAGTATTTGACTTGCATTTTAGTTTTAGCGTCAAACAAAGTCCCTTAAATTTCTGGTCCCAATCTATTATTTCCAACCTTTTACAGGAGGAATTTGCTGATGGGGATAATGCATCGAAATTAGCTTGTGGTCATCTCTTTCACTTTGACTGTATAAAGCAGTGGCTTGTACAGAAGAATGCCTGCCCAATCTGCAAGGTGACAGCGCTGAATGTTTGACATTGTTATTTTCTGGTGTGTCTAAGCGGGAGACTCTGTTTAGAGCAAGGAAGTCTTTTTCGTGCCATGGAGCCCATTTCTCGTGACGCCTTTTACAGATGTTCCTTTCCCAATTCCATGAACTGCATGTTTCATGTTGGCAGTAAGAGGTTTTGGACTTCTGTTTATGCATGTCAGGACAGAAAATGTTTGCAGGGGACAAGCAGCTTTGTGACTTTCGTAGTCAGGATAGTTTGTTTTCTTTGGCATCTGGACCTTAAACTTGGTTTCTTTTTAATGAAGTCGAGCCTTGATCGTACTCGATTGCTTTTGCATTGCTATCTTGCCGAGCTTATACTGTATGGGCATGTTGTAGGCAATTGTGCAAGTTGAGGATTTGTCACTGGTTTGGCCCTACCGTCAGACCGTTATGAGAAGGAAGCAAACACTGCATTACTAAATACGTTAGACAACAAAGCTTGAACCGGTCAAATTGGATTGAAGAATGATGTTATCTTTATCTATTAAAAATATGTTTAATAGTTTATATACAATTTTGAGTTTGTTTTAATCAATATTTTAAAAATTACACTGAAAGTTAAACTACTAAAAAGATAAGAGGTTTAAAAGTTTAAAAGTTATTAGACATTTGTAAAATTGGTATATAATAAAAATGGAACAAAATTAAAGAATTTAAAATAAGATTAAAGAATAATATTAATTTTATCTAATGAAAAGATTTGAGTTTATTTAAAGAAATAGACTGTCAAATAAAAAATAACTGATTTATTTTAATTTGTCAAAATTAGTTAGTTTATAAAAATTAACTGATTGATTAATATAGTTGATTAATTAATAAATTGATTAATTTTTAATAATAAGAATTATTAAAGTAAACTGAACAATCGAATTAGTTCGATTTTTTATTCAATAATTTTTACTTTTAAGTCAAAAAAAACTTAAAATCTGGTCTAATAAATAAGTCAATTTTTTAGATATGTTTGAAATTTTAACTTGATTGGACTTTGCCCGCTTGGCTAGGTTCAACTCTATTGATTTTCTAAGATAGATTTATTATTCGGGAGATGTTCTAATTTAACTAAATGTTGATGTTTCAACTTTCAAGATTAAATATTGTTTTAAGAAAGGAACAAAGACAAAAACCTCTCAAAGAAATTTTAGAAAAATTCTTTTATTTTTAAAATTCTAAAAAAATCCTAATTTTTAGTTAAACACATCTAACACAAATAAATACAACAACAACACCCAATAAAAATTATGCTGACACAAATAAATAATTTATTGTAATTGTATTTAATTATTAATTTAAGTTAAATTTAATTCGTTTGAGTTAAGTTTAAAAATTGAGTTGGATTATTATATTAGTAATATTTGATTAGTTCATGTTCGATATTCGTACTACGAATTTTTTGTAAAGGTAAAACTTCTAACCTTATCAAAAACTGGATGCTTAGCATTTATTGAATTGAAACGCAGCTGTTAAAAACAAAAACCTCTTTGTTGAAAGATGTCCCATCCTCTGCATGCTACAAATGCCACAATCATCCTTACGATATCCTTGTGTGCAACAGGTGCAAAATTTTTAATGAAATCAATTCCTTGTTGTTGAGAGTACCCTTTAGCTACCAAGCGTGCTTTATATTTATCAACTTCACCATGCTCATTCAACTTCGTTTTGTAAATCCAGTTCACTCCAATTGTTTTTGCTCCAATTAGCAAATCCATGAAACTTCCATCCATGCACATTATCTTCCATCCACTTCACTTAGTTCCTCTCCACTCACATAATCTTCCATTCATGCAGACATCTTTCTCTTTCTTACTTGAGTCACATTTTCTTAAAGTGCCTGCTTCATTTCTAGCTTCATTACCCCCTTTGATATTCCCATCATTCTCACATTCACCATCGGACTCTCCTCCGTTTTCTTCTTCACTGACATCACTAAAATCATCGTTCCATATTAATTCTGCTCTAATTTGATCTTTGAAATTGTTATCCCATTCCCATTTTTTTTCTTCCTCAAATATCACATCTTTACTGACCACAATTCTCTTATTTTTGGGGTAAACAACCTATACCCTTTCGACTCTTTGCTAATACCTAAAAAAACACAAGGAAAACTCTTATCATCCGACTTACTTCGTTTTTCTTCTAGTATGTGAACATGTGCAACACATCCCCAAACACGAAAATGTTCCACTAAAGGCTTGACT
>JANIMX020000541.1:2374833-2390176 GCA_024582655.2 Erythroxylum kunthianum
ATTGTAATTGATTAATAAGAAGGGTAAAATTGAAAATTACTTATTAAATTCATAAATTATCGCTATTGAACTAAACACGAGAGCAAAGAAAATTAAGTCATAAATCCATTGATTTATATTCAAATCCAAACAATAGAATTAACAAAATCTATGAATTTTACAATCCATTGATTTAAAATTTATGGATTTAACAAAATCCATAGATTTTAAATCAATGGATTGTAAAATTCATAGATTTTGTTAATTCTATTGTTTGGATTTGAATATAAATCAAAATCCATAGATTTTAGAATCCTTCAATCCAAACGAGCCCTTAATGTATTTTAGCCATCCAAGATAATCTAGATACAGAATTGAAGTTTTTTTAACTTTTACTACCTTCTGTTTTATGATTGAAGAAAACAATCAAATGTTTTTGCACCGTGCACAGTTAACATTTTTCTACAAATACTTACTACTTCACTAAAACCTCACCTCTTGGATGACTTTCTTTGCAATGGAGTCTGCTTTTGCAATATCATCTAGTCCACTATAAATCATAATTGAATCTGTATCACCATAGATAACCTGACATGAAACAGAGGATCTAAACTAGTCAAGTGACATGTACCATGAAAGATCTTAAGCATAGCATGGGAACCCCAACATACAGTACATACCTCTAAGTTCAAATTATTTTGTACCAGATCAACAGTACTCTGTAGAATCTCTCGTCCCTGCATGGTAAATTGTTAAACATTTATTTGCATTCATTTCATAATTGCAGTAAGCAAAATGTGTTACCTGTAGCGTAATAAGCTCTGCAAGAGGTTTTGCATAAAATCTTGAATTTGAAAAACCAAGGCATCCATACATACTGCCAAACCACCCATGCAGGTTTATATGCAACCAGAAAACGAAGATAGCATTTTAATTTTCCAAAAAAAAAAAGAAAGAAGAAACAAAGATAGCAATCAAGACTAACAACAATCATGATTATTGTGGATAATAAAATGAACTAACACAAACCTATTTGCAGTGAGCTTTAGTGCTTGCTGCTGAATTTCAAGCTGCTGGACTTTTCGACCAGATGCAGTCTTCATCCACGACTTAACCATTTTCCTTCTCTCAACCAAATTTTTCAGCAACTATCAAATGCTACGTGAAATGAGTTATCTGATCCAACTTTAACTTTAAAATGTGAACAAAAACAAGGTCTACATGGTTCCATGTTTCAAATCTAAGCATGTTTGATAAACAAGTATACAAGAAGCTTCAACTTGTGAAAATGGTGGGATCACAAGTTCCAAGTAACCATCTTCCAACAAGTTTCACTGATCAATTAGTAACAGAGAGATCATTCAAGAACGTGAAATATATCATCAGAAACCGTAACTAGTTCATTATTCCAATTACTGACCAAGCTTCAGTTCATGAACGTGAAATATATTATGCCAATTTTTTAATTAATGTTCATCATTCCGACATATAATGTTCTCTCAACTTTAAAGTTCTGAACTTCTAGTCAAACTTGGAAGCTAAATACAAATTATAACATTCAAATCACTATCAGATTCTCTAAAGCAACTGCAATCCGTTATATATGATGAATCATACAACTATACCTCAGGCAGAACTCCAGTTGCTTTACTAGAGGGTAACCTTGGAACTAAGCCATCTGGAGATCTTTCAACTGTTGTGAAGCAGATATTGTATTCCTGTACAATAAATCATCATGAAAATGAGGAAAAACAGCAATAAAATAAGTAAATTGAACTACGAGAGCCACTAGAGAAAGAGTCTTTATTAACCTGAATAATAGAAGGATAAAGGCTATTGAAGTCGAGAAGTAATACATATTTATCATATAGACCCTTTTTGGGTTCCAAAACCAATCCACCTGCATAAGCAGGACCTTTCTTTCCCTTTCCTTGAATATTCTGTTCATCCTCTAAATTAACACCATCAACGTCCAAGTCATCAACACTTTTATTTTCAGTACCATTACTCATTCTTCTCTTTCCCAATTTTGCTTCCTTTGCATGGGAGGAAATCTTGTCTGGTATAATATATTTCTTTGCATGAAATGCATGCAATAGAAGGTACTCTACTCTTTGTGCCCTAGCACCCTGGAAAAGTATGCAGCATATGTTATCAAGTCATACATTGTTGACTGTACAAAAATATATTGGGCAAGATCAGTGCACAGAAGAAAATTGGGTTATTAAAGAGAAGAAATTGGTAAGGACTTACTTGGAGAGTTTTACCCCAGAGATTGCCACTGATATTAGTCAGTTGACGTGTGAGGG
The DNA here is from genome assembly GCA_024582655.2 of Erythroxylum kunthianum. NCBI lineage: Eukaryota > Viridiplantae > Streptophyta > Magnoliopsida > Malpighiales > Erythroxylaceae > Erythroxylum > Erythroxylum kunthianum. Next base: position 2,377,122 of record JANIMX020000541.1, read on the forward strand.
GAAGAATATTCAGATGAAACATAAGTTCCATACACAGCCATGCATCTGTCTCAGCATATTCAATCTGAATACACAATATGAACACATAAGAACCGTTAGGAGCAAGCATAATAAAAATATCTAAGCATTTTCTATATTAGTTAAACCTGATATTCAGGAGATCTTGATTGCCTTCTAAGGCTCAAGTAATGTCTCAATCTAAAACTCAACCTAGCAAACTTCTCATTTATCAACCAAATAAAGGTGTTAATCAGTAACTCAACGCTTTAGCACATGAAAAACATTATCTACAAGATTTTTATTACACTTCTAAGTAAATGCAGAACCAAGAAAAGCTACTGGTATGATATTTCTCAGTAATTTCCCATATATGAACTTTCATAATTGCACAAAACATTGACCAGCCATTAACAAGACGTTGAATTAATTTCAGAGTAATATCCTATTATGCCACATAATCCAAATGAATAGACAAGAAGGAAAACAAAGAGGTAGACAGGTAATGGGTTGGAACTTTAGTAAACCTTTCATATCCCATTTTGAGCACAAAATACTGAACTTAGAACATGTAATCATTGATGCCATCAGAACCTACTAGCTCAATAAGGGAATTTGATGCCTGGAACATCCTGGGTATATCATGTGATGAAATCTCCTTCCGATCCTTGTTCAGTTGAGTCTTTGCGAGTTGTGTCAAAGAATAGCTAACCTGATAAACCAAAGATACAAGCATGAAAAACTGCTTGTATGCAACATTAGAAAGTTTCTGATTAGGTTGATGCTCATCTAAACATTTTACCTCTTTCAACAGATCACGGGAACACAAGTATGTGTCACAGAGGAGCCGTCCAGCAATGCAAGACATGATCCCTGGACTTGCTCCTGATCCAAAAACAGCATTCCCTTTTGTCAATTTAGGCATGACAGAACGCTTTAGACGACCTATTTTGGACCACATGCTGCTTGGCACTCGACATGCCTACAAAAGAGCAGCACTACAAATTTCAAGCCAATAGAATCATCAAATGTAAGATTATGGAGACATATTAGAGAATCCCAGTTTGAAAGAAATGGAATAAGAAAAAGGAAAACAAGAAAAAAGATATATTATGTCACTCCTCTCTAAAATGTAAGTCATAGCAACAATCGAGAACTTTAAATAAGAGGCTCATGGAAAACAAAGAAATGTTTATCATATTCATGTCATTTAACAAATCGCATCAAATATGCATTTGGGATTCAAAAGCCCCCTCAAATTCCTTTGTCTTATAAAATTAAATAAGAGAAGGTATCCATCTTAGGAACCAATAGCTGAGTCCAAGCATCCTTTGGGATAGAAAGCATTTCAACTCACCTGGGCTCGGTGGAGGAGAACATCCAGGTCAAACCCAGATACATTATGCCCAACAAGAACATCGCTATCCAATTTGTGTAAGGTGATCATCAAGCGATTCAGCAAAGCTCTCTCACTTCAAAAAAATGATGAAATTTAGTTCAACAACAGGAACCAAATAAGTCATACAGAAAAAAACTCTCAGCCTTGGGAACATCATTTACCTGCTTTCAATGCCTAAAACATTTGATCCAGCCTTCATATTTCTGTCTGCCACCTCCTTAGGGAACCCCATAGGGAATATTCCTCCATCAAGCTTACGAATAACAGTAAAATGGCTCAGCATACCAGTTTTTTTCCACTCTGATGCCAACATGGGAGTGTCAATCTGAAGAAAAATCTTCCTATAAGTGATGTATATCTTACCAAAGAGCAGTTTAGTCCAGCTTGCATACATGACATACATGAAAATGCCACAAAAATAAACTTCAACCAGAATAATTCTGTAGCTAACATATTACTACTATAGTATAAATATGATAGGGTCATAATTTGATGTCCATTCAAAATTCCAACTAGAAGATTAGCTTGATGCCTTGACCTTTTCCCTAACAAGTTCGCACATTGAACTAGGTTTATAAACTGTAAACCAAAAAAAAAGGTATCCTAATCGAACAACTTAGATAGGAATCAAAATTATCAACCAAGACCCAACATCTGGCAAACCACAAACAGCTACAACATTCTAACAAGGAAAACATTTAAATTGAAGAATTGAAACTTGACATATGAAGGCCTTGAAACAAACCTTGACTTTGTTACAGCAGATAACAGATACAGCTACTATTTCATTCACATTCTGCTTTTCATTTGCAATAGTTTTCAGGTTTATTGCAGTAACAATAACTGGAGGAATCTCTGCTGTGCCTTTGGAGGAGGATGAAGTCCTTATGTCTCTGGAAGAATCAACAGTGATCTCAAATTTGCACCAGCTCACCTGCACCAAATTGTTACAGAAAAAATTAGAGCCATTTCAACAGTACTTGATAGGAATAGTGAAAATGAAAGATTTTCATATAAACATCCTCACCCTTTGAGAAGCTGGAATAGTTGAAAACTTTGAAATTGATAGCCATGAAGGCCCCTTAATCTTCCTTTTGACAAGAAAAAGCTCCAAAGCACTGCAGTCAATAGTATGCAGTCAAAGCACTGAACTTGCCCACAAGAAGTATAGAAGGAACTCACCAGTAATAGCACTAAATATAACAAGTTTCAAGAGCCATAATTATATTTTTTTTCTTTACCTTCTTGCAAATCTAAGGTAAATATAATTAGCTTGAACCTAATATATTGTTCTAATCATTCAAAACTCATATTTCATATTCACAGGATTAATAAGTTAGATTAGGCAGAAGACACAGTTGAGATAGACCAACAAATAGTATCAAATGTTTACATTAATTGTAACTAAGCTAGAAATAAAAAAAGAAGTCTCCGGAATTACCTATCCTCTCAGTGCATGTATGAAATAGTTCAAAAATGCCAAATAAGGTATAGACAAATTTTCTAAATGCAAGTTCTATGCCAGGATTTTGTGAAAATGTGCACTATTTGCCTACCTGCGATGAGTCCCAATTAGTGCGCTGAAAGATTCTCCTTTTAGATCAGCTGGCAGTGGAGGTTCCTGCAGCGATAAAACCTAAATTAGTTGACAAGAAAATGATAGGTATTGGCAGTAGCAAAGCAGCAATGTAATTTCAAGAGATCTCATGGAATTTCAGTGATATGTATCAAGTTGAAATCTGAGGAATCGAAACTCTAAGTTGCATACCACAGTACTGCAATGTTTGACAAATTTGGTATTGTACCTTGAATGGGTAGTTGATCTTAAGCACATAATTCTCTCCAATGGGTATGTCAGATCTCTCAAAAGCATATCTTCTCTGCTAGGTGTTCAGCACAATGAATAAGAAACAAAAGGAATCATAAGAAGTGTTGAAAGATTACTAAAAAGGGAGAAAAGGAGTAAATGTCTTGAAGGTTGAAGGCCTAAGGTTCCTTGAATCCACAAACCTTAACAGGGGCCATGGTAAAACTTGAAACATTGAGTGTTACCAATTGGCTGGCTAGTTCATTCTTTAGTTCAAAAGCAATATCCTGCAGAAAGTATCAATTGAAGTCATGAAGATTAGGGAGAAGAGAAACATCATATGTATAAATACAACTTTAAATATGTGTCAAGAAAGACACACTTGCAGTTTTTTTCGGAAAGTTGAGGGAGAAATGCAGGACTCTTCAGCATCTTTTTCGAGCCTGATCATCTTATCAGGATCAAATATTGAACCATTTGGAATTGCATATACGCATCTTTGCATGTTCTTCACAACCACACAGCAACTATGATACGCACTTCCCGCTTTGACCTGAATTTCAACCAGGTGACATATATGTTGACTTTTGCATTTGTTTCAATGACATATAGTAGTTTGATAAAGCCAAGTATAATCAGGAAAATATTATTTGAGAAGCGACTAGGAGAAAGAGGTGATCATTCATGCGAGCAAAGAAAGTTGATCAAGTCAAAACAATTGGATTATTACCAACAATGCACCTATTCACTCAAGACCCGTCAGTTCTAGAAGACTTTCTACACACTGCTTAAAAGAGAGACTGTTGCTTTACAATATGCATGTTCTGCACAGAAACCATAAAATAGAGGTTTATCATTATGCCAAAACTCAATCAGTTACCTTCCCAAAGAGATAGATGGTTCCCATGTTAACTCCAAACGCTTCCTCATGGGCATCAAGAACATAAAATGGCAGTGATCCATCAGACTCCAACTGAAAGTTCGACTGCTCTTCGCTAATGCACTCGACTTTAACCTCCTCAGTAACACTAACACAGTCTCCACTCCCGCCACTCCTCACTGCTTGCCACCCAGCTGTCGCACTCAAAGCAGGATCTCTTTCCTCGACACCGATCTTTGCATTGAGTTTACATCCACCTTCCTCCTTCTTGGCCACCGGCTCCACTTTCACTTCAACGGCATTTTCCACTTCCTCCTGACTGAAACTTCCATCTGTTTCCAAATTTCGCAGTTCCTTTATTCCTTGATCCTTTTTTACTTCTACAGTTAACCCCGTTTTTTCCACAACACTAGCTGAATAATCACTACTGTTCACATCAATCCTGTCTAATTCAGCCATAGCAACCACGTTATCGTTAACAGTAACACGAGGCTCACTCTTAATCGGCTTCAAATTCTTGCTAGCCACTTGAGCTCTTCTGCGCCTCTCTCTATCAGTCTCATCCGGTGCAAACTCCGCAATCACATCATCAACAATACTTTCGGAGTCTAAATCTTTAGCCTTACCTGAATCCCTATTTTTAAACACCGTTGAAGTAAACATCGCCGAAATCCTCTGCTTCCCCATCATCGCCGCCGCCGCCGACAATGCGGGGTTCACTTTCTTTTGCTGCGTCTCTTTCTCTTTACTCTCTATCTTCTTCCTCTTTGGCCTGTTGCGTGGCTCGCCGCCGCCGTCGGACTCGTCCGAAGATGGAGGCATACCTGTCTTCGACCAGTCCTCCTCCTCGCCTTCATCACCGTAGCCGAGCCCGTCGTCGTCGACGATAAAACCTTGCGCCTCCTCTCGCCGGCGAGCCACCAACTTGTCGTATTCCTCCTCAGGGACCGTGTCGTAGATTGGATCCTCCACCTTGATGTCATATCCGCCACCATTCTCAGATCTCCGGCCTCCCCGGCGTAGGGCCTTAAGTCGTTCGAGGGCTCCAGCTCTAGCTGTGGCTTCTATGCCCCTGCTCCGGCGGCGGTCAGCTACTATTGGCTGCTGGTCCGACATTTTCTCTCTCACGTCAGTGGATCAAACCGAATTAAGACTTTTAATTGTAAAAATGTTTTGGGTATTGGAGGGAAACTTGATAGATTTTGGCGCCAACGGGATTTGGTTATTCTTTTTCCCTTTTTTTTCTCTATTGCTTTATTTCTTAAAATTATAAATTTACATGAATCTTAGAACAATAAGAGGAAGTTTGAAGATGTCGTAATTTATACTGTTTGTTTCTCAAGTTATATTTAAACTGAATTTAATTTTTAATTAATAATTTAAATTATTATCCTAAATAAAAATTATCAAAAGATTTTATTGATTTAACGAATATTTTATATTAAATTGTTCGAATTATTAGTTGAAAAAAATTGTTTATTAAAACTAAAATAAGTAAAATCTAAATTGTCCAATAATTGGAATAAATGAAAATTTACAAGATTTAAGATAAATAAAAAAGTAAAGAATAATAATTTTTAAGAATCTGATATGTTTTAAAAAAAATATAAATTTAGCTTTATTCAGTCGATCCTTTTAACCCGAGTGTTTAAATTTACAGCAACTACCTGAAAATGGTACTTTTTCTGAGCCTAGAACCCTCAACATTAAGGATACAAGAAGTATGCCGAAATTCACACATCTACATACAACATTGGATTAATTACAAGCCAAATGATATGATCAAAATTATCCCCAACGGCCACCACCATCGGACACTTTTTCCGTTCAAATGACCGGTATTGGTGGTAGTGGTAGTGGCTGTAGGAACTTGTGAGCCTCTTCCGCGGGCAGCCGGTGGAGGGGGTGTCATAGGAGGAACGTCACACGTACCAAATGTAGCATTTGCCTGTCAACAAGCCATATATTTACCAAATGCATTAGTTAATCATTGCAGCTACTTGAGAATGTTCACCTAATCTCAATAACACGTAAATTGTAGAAAATTCCAATACAAATACGATATACTATGATAATGCTTAACATACCCTGCAATATGCAATACTGTCACATCCACAGGTGAGGTGGCCATTCATGCTATCCACTGCTTCTGGCGCTCCTCCGCCGTCACTTCTCTGCAAAAGGAATTTGAAGCAAAAAAAAAAGAAAAGAAAAAATAGTTGATTTCAACCATATTCATATATGCATTTGGTGCACCTAGTCAGTGTAAGTACCTGATAGAAATCAACAGCAATGAAGTTTGGCCATCGTTTGCCAGCTGCTTGGTAGCAAATCTTGGTCATGCTTATTAACGAAGCTGAATTGTCCACACAAGCTTTGGTGGAATTGGGATTAGTAGAAAAGTGATTCTGAAGAAACAGAGATATTGTAGTCGTGTCCAGGGGAGGTGATTCACCGCGATTTGGACATGAACCTGCTACCATCCCATCATCTCCATCTGCATCATTTGCAAAAGTTCATCTGCTCTGTATCCTCATCACTAAAACATGTTGCTTGATTCTAAGGCTTCATAATTAAAACTCACATTTATTTTCCACCACATATCTCCAGTTATAAGCAATGCCCTCGGAAGCCTCTTTCTGTGATTTGGAAGTGAACACCACCAGGCGCTGATTCTTCTGGACCATATCATCCACTGTTGGCCAATCTTCACCACTCTTGGGCATGTTTGACACTGGAAACCAGTACTTGCTTAGACCAGAAGCATTGAAAACCTTTGTCAAACCTTGTGGAGATGTCACATAATCCTCGATGAAAATGGTGACAATCTCTGAGGGGTTGGCAGCTAAAAAGGATTCGATCTCTTTCAGCACATTAATGGCTGGTTTCTGGATGCGATTAAAGTTAGCCAACTGTGAATGATGAATTCAGTAAAAAGGAAACAACAATGATAGATTAAGATTACACTTACAAATGCTGTGTAGTTGTAACATTTTCCAGCAAATGAGTGACATAACCAAATATCATTCCTGAAGTCGTACATATCAAGCATGAGCCCCCGAACCCCATTCTACAAGCAAATACAGTTTTAGTATGGCATGTCTTGGTAAATTTGATACATAAAACATGGATTTCGGTAAGTGATTGTGATGAAGTACGTGTTCAAGTAGTGGATTAACTATAATTATTAAAAGAACAAGAAAAAAATTGTTAAGTTGGAAAAAGAAAAATTGTACACCTCGACAGATAAGTTACGACAGAGGATAGGAAAAACATCATTGAAGACGTATACGTTGAATTCAATAAACGTGGCAAATATGTAAGTGATAATTGAGAAACAAGAATCAACGTAAAGGTCTGACACGCAAAAGAAGTTCTCTTTGTTTTCCCAAGAAATGAAAGAAGTCAAAGACGTTGCTGCATAGTAAAAAAGTCTGACCTTGAGCTGATTGGTGACAGAGTCTTCTTGGTTCGTCGGAGATAGCAAAATCGAACCTGTGTCCGATTTAGCATTCATTAAAGCGTAGGAATTGTGAGTTGTTAACCATGAGTATTTGTTGAATGCCAGACCTTTCACCTAACCCACGTCATCACAAATCATTGCTTTACTTTACTGTTGTCCACAAAACCAGAAAAGGTTATGTTTACATTAAACGCAACCCACCTTTGTTGTCGGGTTCAGTGGTTGGACCCGGGTGCACCTGGGTCGCGTATTTCCATTTGCAGGGCAAGTNNNNCACCGAAGTCCAACATCGCAATCGTTGTCGGAAGAACAGGATTCCCCTAGCTGATTCATTTGTAGAAAACAATGAACAATAGAAACGTAAGACCCAAGTACGAGAAATATATATAAAAAAGAAAAGAGAAGCACCTTGGAAACACAGAATCAAAGGAAAGACCTTTAGACTGGAACATCTAAAAGCGAAGAAGCAGAGGAAAATGAATAGAATTTGGACATGGAGATTATTGAAAACATTGGAACCCTGCACGCAAGAACAAAGAAGTGTGACAATGGGTTTATATACTTCTAGAGCGCCTCGTTTCTTAGGACAGAAGTTAAGATTAAAACCCAACGAAACAATGAAAAAAGAAAAAGAAGAATTGAACTTGGATATGCGGTGATCATGGAGAATTCAGACATGCCTTCATTCTCGGATCACCGAGGAACATGGAAGAAAGAAGTTGTATAAGGTTCTTATAGCATTAGAGCCTGTTATCATTACATTATATAATGATGATTCGTATACATTTGGATTTGGTGTTATATCTTTGTCGTGTAGCATATTTCGGTTTGGTTTTGTTATCTATTTTTTAAAGTTCTTGCCCATCTCGGGCGACGTTTGAAGTTGGTGGCATTAACTTTGTTACTTGTCAATGTTTTCACTTGCATGTCTTTGAATCATTCTATAATTGACTTGTACAAACCTAAACCAAATTTATAAGTATTATACTTGTCAAAGACAAATTTGGAGCTAGAAAAATAAATACAAACCTTGAAATACAGAGAGTTGGACCGTGATTAATTTGCATGAATTTTCTTAACCTTCAAATACGAGTTCATTGAGTTGACCTAAAAAAATCGACAAATCCTTTACAAAATGTTCAACTGAATGGAGAGATATATAAAAAACAAAACGGCCCAATTTGTTTCAGGCATGGGCCTCAAGTTCTAAATACATTGCTCACAATGAGATGGTTGGACGTGCAGCACTTCTGCTCACTATCTCACTCCTTCCCACACTTTTTTTTAATAAAGAAATTATATTATATTAAAAAATTAAAAATGGTGAAGAGGTTACAAAAGGTTGAAGCCTAGCTTACAAGAGCAAAAGTAAGAAACAGGAGCAAAGGGAGCACATGGAGAATCAAGCACTGGTAAACCAGGAGTAAGATAACAATTGCAAAAATTTTAAGTGAGTTTGTGTAAGACTAGTATTTCCGAGGTAGCTGCTCTAATCCCATATAGGAGATTCGTCTTAGTTGTAAATCGGTTACGCATCTTTCTGGCATTCCTCTCTTGCCATACAAAATACATCGAATAGCAAAGGAGAGTAATGAAGATCAATTTCCTTGTGCCGATGATTGGTGTGGTAGACAGCCAGTGGAAAATAGGCATGATAGTGTCAGCAAGAATAATAAATGCGTGTAACTGCAATATGGATGCCCAAAGTCTCCAAGTGAAAGGACATGTGAAAAATATGTGATCTCTGGTCTCTATCATATTGTTACAAAAGCAGCAAGACTCGTTGATTGCTAAGAAATAGAGTCTATCAACTGTGCTAAGCCTAATTTTAACCGCAAGCCACATGCGAAAGGAGATTTTGGGTGGGAGTACCTTTCACCAAACAATGTTGCACCATGGAACAGGGGGGAGCTTTTCTCTCAAGCCTTATCGCACGATTTAGTTCGATAGGTGGTTAATATCCTGCCCTCTTCAAAGGAATACATCCGGAGACTGAGAGTTAAGGTTGTATGCAGGTTGTAGATGGGACATAGGGTTGGGAAGAGACCAATTGGTATTACTGACAAATGGAAGGATGCAAGTATGTAGTAGGAGTGGGAGTGCTGGTGTCAAATGCATGTTAATTAGCTTACCATGACCAGACCAATTGTCATACCACAGGGAAGCAAGAGTTTGAGATGAGTGACATGAGATTATAAAGGTGAAGCAAATGGAGGATACATTTTTTATCACTCTTGAGTGTTATATAAAGGAGGTACTTAAGAAGTTCAAAATGTTAGATAGTAAGTCGTTAACACTCATATAGAATATGGAATAAATCTATCTAGATTAATGGACAAAAGAATGTAAAACCAACTTTATTAAACAAATTATGGGAAGCCTAAGGTATTTGAATTGCACAAGACCAAGTATCTTGTTTACAATAGGACATGTTAGTCTATTTATGGAGATACTATCTAAAGTTCATTTAAAGACAGCTTAGAGAATTCTTCATAATCTCAAATTTACAATTGAGTATGAAATGTTTTATTCATCTGTTAAAATTTTTAAATAAACAAAGTTTTGTGATTGTGATTTTTGTAGAGATCTTGATAATAAAAATTACCGGTGGGTTTATTTTCTATTTGGGGTTTAATAATCACGCTCTCTTTGTATGAATCAAATTATGTTGCATCTACTTCTTGTAATTATCATGCAATTTGGTTGAAAAAGGTTTTTTTTATAAAGTTTTATTCAGAGCAAATTGAATCAACAAAGATCGTGATTAACAATTAATTCGCTCACAAAGAATCTTTTGTTCCATAATATGAGCAAACATATCAACACAAGGTTTCATTTTATTTGAGAATCAATTGCTAAGAAAGAGATTAACTTAGAGTTTGTGAAGTCTATTAAACAAGTTGATGACATTTTTACTAAACTCCTCAAATATGATGTTTTTCAAAAATTACAGATAATACTTGAAATTATAAAATAAAATTAAGTTTTCGGAGAAGTTGGAAATAAACTTGACTTTTGAATTTCTGTAATTTTAAAGAAGTAATTGAATAGTTAAACCTTAATCAATTAAGGTGATTTAAGATTCATTTTAAAATTTTATGTATATAAATTTAAATAAATCTAATTTTGAGTCATTTAGAGTTACCTAAAGAGGGTTATTGTGAAATAATAAAAGAATGGTTAGTTATTTCTCCTATGCAAAGTATTTCTCTTTTTGTATTCCAGTATTAAAAGGTTTTAAGTTGATTAGTTTAGAATTTTCTATTGATACTATAAATAGTTATATAATATTTTATTTTATATAAAAATAAAATTCTATTACAAAAAAAAACTCGTATTTTATTATTTATTGTACGTGTATTTATTTGTGAATATCTTAACCAACCTCCGAAAGTCCACACAACACATACTTCCCAATTGCTTGTTCTGAATTGTTTATCCGGTGCATAGCCAACTTCAAACTAGGTCAAGGTGTCATCATGGCCTCGATATCTTCATTATCTTCACATAGCTGCATCAATAGTCTTTGATCCTCAATTATGCGTCGTTCTTAGCTTATTAAAATTGTTATTATGACTTGGAACCAAACGCAAGTTCTGTGCTAGAATTTAGAATACTTTAAACAATGTTGGAGAAGGAATATCGTCTTACATAGCAAAGTTAGCTGTGATTCGATAGTATAAAGGTCAATTTGGAGCCACAAGTCGATGTGGTCCGTGGCTCTTTCAGCTGGGTTCATGGTGGTGGTAATTATGTGGTTAGAAGTCCCATGGTGGTAACAAGACGCCTTCCAGAATTTCCTCAAAGGCATATCTAACTTGATCAACCTTGCACGAAAATCTGGTAACTTGTGAGAGGGTTAAGCTGTCCCAAAAGAACTATAAACCAAGATAAAATGCAGACTTCAAAGACAATGGTGGATCTATCTAGCATTTTGATGCTTTGAAGCTGAGATTCTAACGCTTTAATGTTAAGTTTTAGAGAGCTAAAAAAGGCTACAGATTGGTTGCAACTGAAGCTTTACGTTTAGTTGTCGTGATTCATATACAGAGACAGACTAAAACAAAATAATTAGAGACAAAACAAAACAAAAATTAGAGACAGTCGAATGTTTGGTTGCAATTGATAGAACAGAACAGAACAATTATGCGAATAACTAAAATACCCTTGCAGTATAATATGATTGAAAATATGTAATTAATTGATTATTTTAAAATGAATAACGTATATTAGTATTTTAAAAAAAATTGTATCTATAAATAAGGAGTAAAAAATGTATTACTTAAATATTTAATAAAATTTGTTATTGAAAAAAATGAAGATAAAGTCAATTATGTGAGATATTTTTATTTTATGGACATGTACAATTCTTATAATTTTGTCTCTGTCAATTGTGACTGGGTTAAGGGAGGAATAAAATTTTTTTATCTCTATCAACCGTCAGGTCACAACAACTAAATAAATTTAGAGGCAAAATTTTTACGTTTTATTACTCATCTATGCAAGCAGAGAAAGTAACCGAAAAGGTATATGTCCTCTATCCTTGATGTGCTGGATATGTCATTCCAACAATTAACAGTGTATGGATATGTAGGTGGTACATATCACCAATTAAGAAGCTGGCAAAATTATCCAATGTTCATTGTCATGATATAATGTTACGTTTACACATCAATGATATGTACTGTTGTTACATATGCCGAGATCCATACGCTCTTAATAAGTTGTAATATTGAATACTACAAAATAAAAGTTGTAATATGATTAATAAATTATTAAATAGTCCGAATATTTGAAATAATTTATCTTGATAAAAAGTTGAAATTAATATTAATAATAGTTTGTTTAGAAATAACCTGATAAAAATAAAAAAATAAGAACACAAAAATATTTTTAACGAGATTCAATTAATTGATTATACCTACGTCTTCTGAAGCTAATTAATACTATTATTGAAATGATAATAATGATTAGATTATACTAAATTTATAATAATATACTTATATGTAATTAATTAGTACAATTTTACTTGAATAATCTTTGTTTGCATATAGACACAAGTTCTAATGCTCCCGAGTCCCAAGCCGTGTTCTTTTAAAAAAATTACCTACCACACCAAAAAGCTCGTATTTTAGTCTATATGTTTACCTCTGTATTTTATAGAAGAACACATTTTAGCACACGGTTGTGTTCATCCCTAGACTTCTAATAAATGTTAGTTTTATTCTTACAACTTCAAAATTGTATACTCATATGTACGAGTCATATGCAATATTCTCCACCTTGGAAAATATACTCTTTATTAGTTGGATTTTAGCCCCTTCTAATACATTGAGACATTAGCTAATGTCGAAAAATGCTTGAACTTCTCTATGGTAACTGATAAGTGTAAAAGTGGTAGCTAATGTTTGGCATATTTGATAGGATTGCATGGATTAATGTTTAAGTTTAATATGAAGAAATTAATATTCTTTTCATGTTTATTTTAATTTTTAAGTTCACATGTGTG
>JANIMX020000541.1:2710893-2722047 GCA_024582655.2 Erythroxylum kunthianum
ACATGCTCTGTTTCTTACTCCTATACCCTTTCATGTGCTCTTATTTTCTCACATATTTGACGTTTATTTCGGAATTATCATAGATAACTTTCATTACGTGATTACCAAATAATCATATAATTAAGTTATGTTACTCAAAATATAATTTAATATTATTTGGTTTAACATTAGGTAATGTAATATAACTTTATTTAATTAAAGGTTATGTTGTATAACCAGATTAAGTATTTAACTTAATTGCTCTTGAAGTACATATCCCGAAATCACGTATGAAACATTTATTATTGTCAATAATTATACAGACATCAAACATGCGAAATTTTTACTGAATGTTATTGTTTGTGTTGTCTCGTTAAAAAAGAGTTCAAATAAGATTTGAGATGAATTAGAAAAATTAAATTAGATTTGATATTTAATTAAATTAAAATTGAACATAATTAAATTATATAAAATTAAAAATTAAATCATTCAAATAGAAACTTTAAATGTTCATTATATTATCAGTAGTTTATATATATACTGGTAAAATGATAATTGTTTATGTTAATAGGGATGTTTTTATCCAAAAGGGCAAAAAACAAAGGGCAATAATGGAAAAAAAATAACTAGTTAATCTCAAATAACCTAAGTGAATGGGGTTATCAGATTTCTGGTAGATTACTCCCAAAAGCTGGCCTAACGGTAATGTGAAATTACTTTAGTAATCTCATAAGCTCAAACCAAATACAATAATATTTCATAACTTACCATATAACTACGGTAATTTAAGATTATCTCAAACCAAACGCCTGTTAAAAGTTATGTACATTCCCCATTAGTTGGGTTGCCTTGCCACTCTTTTGTTTATTTCTTAGTTGGGTTGCCTTGCCACTGTTTTGTTTATTTCTTATGCAAATATAGTATGTTGAAGCCATTACAATAAATGATTTTAATACAGTCAAATTTTCATTAATTTATACTTGAAATTTATAGAATATCAAACTAGATTAATTTTTATATTATGTTAAATTTTTGGAAACTTGGAGTAGTAATAAATCTCAGTTTAAAGTTTTGAGAAATTAAATTATGGACAATCTTATATAATAAAAAAACTTTTTTAATTGAAAATTTAATAACTTAAATAGTAAGTGAGGGTTGAATTTTCAATTTCTATAATATTTACTAGAGATGGGGATTGCTTGAATTTTTATAAACATGAATCTTGTTCAGAGCCTTATCAAACTAGATTCAAGCTTCAATCTAAATTTATGTGGGTTTGGACTGCCTTGGACTCTTTAGTCTGAAATTCAATTTAAATTTGAATATACATTGTTAAAATTTAGTTTAAAATTTCAGTTAAATTAATACAAAATTTCAAATCAAGTCATATTTTTTTTGCCAATTCTAATATTTACTGCTACATAATCTACTATTTAACTGCTAGAGTTTTTGAAATTACTATTATTTATGTATAATTTAATTTTTCATACAGTTAGCCTTTTAATTTCTCTTAAATTTTGAAGATAATTTTTTTATTGATCCATAACTTAACTTACTAAATATGTTTTGAATTCTTATGATCATATAAACCGTATATTTTTTAAAAGAATTATTCAAAGAAGATCGATTCCCTCTCAATAACAATACAGTTGACACATGATAGTAACTATAACACATCTAAATTCTTTTATATATTTATTGCAACATTAATCTTTTAGTTAAAAAAATCAACATTAAGTTTTAGCATCTGGGCTGAAATGAAGCCCTGCAAATTCAAACTCTTCCTGAACGGCCCATAAGCCTTTCTGGTTGAAAATAAAACACTTACTTTTTCCCGAGGCCTGTCCGCACAGGAAAGGAGAAACTCCTTTTAAGAGACTAGAGAGACGAATGTCAATAATGAACATTCATGTGAATGAGATCAAATTTAATAAGGAAAGATCTATACAAATAAATGCTAATAGATTTTAAAACTACTAAAATTACATCTTCAATGTCATGTATGACATCACAACCAAGACATTAACATCAATAATTATAAACTTGGAACATATAAAATAGTTTATTAGTGTTAATGTATGATAGATTCAATGGTTGATCATTGAAGATATAGTAAAGAATAACATGACAATTTTTAATATTGTCTACAACAACAACAACAACGATATCAATATTTTAGTAGAAGTTTCGTTGAAATGCAGGGTCTGAAAGATTCATAAATACAAAACCTTACTCCTAATTGGTATAGATAATGCTTCCGATAGACTAAAAAAAGGAAAAAAAAAGTTTTTGGGAACTATTTATAAGAAAATCAAAACTAAAATGAAAAGATAAAAATAATATAATATAATATTAAATTAAAAAATAATAAAATATATATTAAAATAAAAAAGGACATAATTAAATAATAATAATAAGAAGAATAAAAAGAAGAAGAAGAAGAAGAATAGAATATAAATATAATTAAATATATTAAATACTTACAATAAAGGTATAAAAATAATACAATAAAGATAGAACAAGGTAAAGAATAAAAATGTAACATATAATAAAAATGGAAATAAAGAATAATAAAAGATCAACATAATAATAATAATAATAAATATAAAAATAGGCATAGAGGATAATAATAAAAAATTAATACAAACAAATATAAATATAAATTTAAGTAATAAAGTAAATACTATAATAAATACACAAACCAAGATAAAGAATAAAAATACAAGATAAAATAAGTAAATAAATAAAACTACAGAGAAGTGCTAAATATTAAGTGTTTAGACTAAACACAAGACACAACACTTGAAATAAAAGTTTAAAAACCCTATGAGAAAAAAAAAAGAATATCTTTATGTGAGATTCTTTATTCGTATCCTAATACTTCAAAGTTTTTTATTAAGGGTTAAGTTTTCGGTAAGTACCAACATAGTCATATCATTCATGTTCATTTCCTCCGGTTCTTCTTAAGCCTTCTTCTTTTCCTTTTACAGTCCATAAATACTTTAATCTCGCATCTTCTCATTAGAGCATCAAGATGTCTTCTCTTAATATGCTTAAATCACCTAAGCCTTACCTCTCTTAATTTTTCATCAATATTAGTCATCCTTAATTTATCTACACCAATACATTCCTAACATTATCTCTTACAGTAAGATTGCAAATCTAACAAAATGTCCTCATCTTCGTTATCATTAACTTATGATTATGCGCATGTTTGATAGGCCAATACTCCACCCCATAGAACATAGTCAATCTAATCGCTAAACGATATAATTTATTTTTGAGCTTGACTAATATCTTCTTGTCACTTAAAACTTTTGATGCACTCCTCTAAGTCACCATAATCTAATATGGTGAACTATATCTTTATCGATCTCTCCATTATTTTGGATGATATATATTAGATACTTAAAACACTCTTTATATAGTATAACTTTTAAACCAATTTTTATTTCCATATCAGAAGCCACCCTATGGGCCGAAAAGTTACACTCTAAATGTTCAGTATTAGTCCTGTTTAATTTAAAGTCTTTTGACTATAACGTATCTCTCTAAAATTATAACTTGACATTAACACCTACTTTTATCTCATATACTAAAACAATATTATTAACAAACAACATACATCAAAACATATCTCTTTGTGTATTCTTAATGAGCTCATTTATAATCACTGCAAACAAAAAAGGAGCTTTAATGTATTTCGATATCGATAAAAAATGCTCAATTCATAATATTCATTTGAAGGAAACAAGTGCACGAGAATTATGTACAAATGGATTCATTATTAAGAAGGGTCATTATAATCTTGAAAACAATAAAGTATAATATATAATATAAATGGGCGTGACAGTAATTAAAGCCAACTTGGGCGATATCTATGCGGTACACAAATCCAAAGCACCGTTTATAGACGTATGCATGAGTTGTCATACATCTAGGATTTGAAATTCTAAATGTTTACATTCATATAAAAGATGGCCACGTCAGAACTATCTCGTAACAAAGACCTAACAAGTCAATTTAGTCCTGCCTACTAGGGTGTCATGTATAGAGATACTAAATTAGTTCCTTTGAATGAAATCTGAATAAAAATTAATTATTTATAATAAATCAGTTTAGTTTAGTGACTTTTGCAAAGGAGACCAATTTGAAGAAGTGAAATGATAAGAAAGGACAATAAGGACTATACAAAGAGGAAGTGCAAAACAAGGAAAGAGATCAATGACTTGTTAGGAAAAAAAGTTAATTTCTGCGTCTATATGTTCATGGAGTTATGTAACTTTTTATATAAATAAGAATTTTGAGAAAGAGAGGGGATTATTGACTTTTAAGAGCTTTAGATAATAGTGTCACGAATTTATTTATTGTGAGCTCAATTTATCATAAGCCCGTCAAGTACGAGGTTTTAGAGAAAGAAAGGGACATTCAAACTCTACGAAGAGGAAGAACTAATAAGAACTTGGATCGTTCAATTACTAGATTCGGCTCTCCGATCTTTAGATTTGGTGACAGAAGCAAGCAAAGCTGGGGCACTTAGGTTAAAGAACCTGTATATGTTATTAACCTTTAAGCCTAGCCCATTTACACATGATCTTAAGACAGCCCAAAATCTGGAGCCCTGTTGGCTGTTGCAGAGAGAGGAAGGACAAAAATTTCAGTCACGTATGTAAGCATTTCACAAAGAGAACACCTGCCTTGCAAAATTTGCAATAATGTCCATACCAGTAGACTATGTAAACAGCTAATGTGACACAAGAGGACAAATCACCAAGTCACCATCCTCTTCTTCTTCATGTCAACGAGTGGTCGCCATCCAATAAAGTTAATTTTGACAAATCTTCAGCTTCGGATACAGCAAATCACACCACCTAGCCCAAACCAAGTGCCATTGTCTCCCTCCGCATCACACAAGGACGCCAACTCTAGCGACCCTTCTATCGACAAGATAGGCCACCACCTCCCCCTTCTCTCCCGACAGAAGACAACCTTTTATTAAAATCTCTACCGCCCCTACGTTATCAATGTACTATTCTGTACCACCTGATTAGCTTGGTGTTACTTATCATCTTTTGTCATGTAAGCTTTGCCTTCTGGGAGGGTGCTTCCAGTCACATATCTAAAATATCTGCAAAGTATAGTTGATTAGAAACAGAAATGTCTTATATGGGCAGTAGTTTCATAATTCATACTTGATTTGAGACTTCGGAATTCCTTTGATGTGTGTAGATAAAACAATGTGGACCCAAGTTCCTGTCTTTGGATCTTCAGACACAACTACTACCAGTCAATAGCTAAGCCCATACCCTTACTTAAATCCAAAGGAGGGTCCATACACAACCGAACCGAGTCACCGTGTAGGCTTTTCAAGCTCTGTAAGAGCACGTGATGAAGATGAATATACTTGCGGTGGTAGTGGTACAGCATAGGCACGTGCCTGACGGAGCGAACAGCAAGTTACCAGGTGGTGGTTGGCGGTGGCCGGTGGCAGTGACCGTTGCTGCATTAAATGCGTATGCAGGGGACGGACAATGCATGCTTCTTGTTATTTTTTTCTTTTTTCCTTGACGGGTTCTGTACGTAGCTGTTACAATTTTAACTAACAGTTCAAGTCAAAGTCGGGCCATTCTTCAAGTGACATCCAATCCAGTATCCACTTGCCCTACGCGAAGAAGAATAATCCCTGACGACCCCAAATCCCTTCTTTCCCGTGTGAAGAGGATAGCAGCGGCAGGGTTTCTGTGATTCGCCATCCCAAAAATGTTACAACATGCATCGATCCAATTACTATTCAGTACAACGTCTCGTTACGGGAACGTGACGTTCCCACAAGAAAAAAGAGCAACAAGTTTTTAAAAGATTAAAAAATAATGAATTGGAGCCCTCTCGATCCTCCTCTTATATTATGTACGGTCATCTAGCTAGGACTCCATATGAAGTGGTCCCTGCTTGTAATTGGGATTCCATAATTGCCCACCAACTGAGCAGAAACTAAGGTAACAATCAGCAAGTTTTCACATCTCAAAACACGGATTTGTGTGTCAATGTCAAACTTTCCATCTAAAAACATAAGAATTTGAAAACACAGAACAGAACAAAATAGAACACAGGCACACAAAACCAAATACGCCTCGTTGTTGTGTCCCTCAAAAGCTAGACGGGTAAGGAGGAGTTTCGCTGTGTCAGGTTTTCCTCTGGGAACTCAACATCTTTAATCCCAAATTCCAATACAAAGAAAAAAGAAAACACGCATCTCTCTCTATCTATCCACGTCTCAAAAGGATCAAAGCTTCCTTTCACTCGCCAACGGCGTGTAAGTACTCTCTTTCACTAGTCTCATCGTAATCACAAGAATTTAGCCCTTTCCATTCCTTTCCTCTATTTAGAAACTGATCCCACACTGGTGAAAAGCAGGCAAAGGAGCCGAGAGAAGGAAAGGTTAAAAAAATGACACTTATTGAAAATAAAACGACACTTATTGGGAAACTAAACGACGGAACTAATATGGTTGTCCCGCACCAGCACAGCATTGGACACTGGGCTGCTTCCATTGCCCCGTGGGTCCCTAAAACGTCTCTCTTTGTTCAAAAAGACTGCACACGTGCACTGAAAGCGCCCTATTTCGAAAGCTGCTTCATGGCTGGATTATCACAAATGACATCCACCACCTCACCAAACCAAATACGTTTTTTTAATTAAAATTCAGAACTTCAATACAATATTTAACCTTTATGATTAATTAAAATGAACAAATGTAATTGCAAATAAATGAAAACAAAACAAATCAAAAGCTAATTTGTTTTTACTAATGGATAATGAGATGAAGTATGAACAATCTCGTATGTAAAATCCGAAATTTCCTTTTAGTTTTTTATTTTTCCCAGATATTTTGTAACATGTACTTTCATTTCTGATTTCTCTTCCTATAACCCGAGGCCAGAGACTTTCCAAAAGGACTTTAAGAAAAACAAATGTAAAACACAGGAAAGAATCTCGATGGCTTTTCCAACTTTATGACCGGGAAACCGATTCCGCCAGTCTCCCTATTCTCTCCACCAGCTCTGGCGACAGTTTCTTTACCGCTTTCCTTTCCTTCTCCAGTCGAAAATCGAATCCTAATGCATCCGACACCTCCTCGGAGCTCCACCCCGATTTCCGGAGCATATCCGAGAACCGATCCGCTTTCAACAGCAAAGCATCTAAAGCCGCTTGGTGATCCAACAACACCATCTCTCCTTCAAAAAAACCCGAAGCCGAAACCTCAACCATCTCGGATATATCTGATTCACCCCACCCGCCTTCTCTCAAAACCGACCCGATTTGCCCTATATACTCGTCCACCCATTTAGGCACCTCCGATCTAGGCGGCATGTCGATGAATCGCTCCGGCGACGATGACCCCGACGACCAAGATGCCGCCGAGTTCCTCCTCCGCCGGTCTACTGCCGCATCGCTCCAGAATTCCACCCATCGTGGCGTTCTCGCTCCGGTTACCATACCCGTATCCAAGCTCCGCCGCGAAAAATTCGAAGATGAACCAGCGAACTTCTCGCTCACGGATCGTTGTTTCTGGAGAGATAGAAGATCGGACTCAGAGCTCCGAAAGAGAGATTCTCGGTCAAAAAAGTCGGACAGATCCGAGCCGCAGCAGAAGATCCGATTCTCGTCCACGAAAAAGATAGGGTTTCCCGCTAAAGAAGGTTGACAAGGAATGTAACAATGGTTGAAGATAGGAATCAACAATGGAGCTCTCTTCAACGCATTTCTCGCCACACGTAACGCTTTTTCTGGATCACACGGTCTCAGACCCCAAGACTTGGACCAGAACGTGTTACGCGCGATTTGGAATGAGATAGCTGCGATTGGAAGATCAAGCGAAGCTCGGAGATAGAGTCTGGCGCCACCAGAGCGCCAGTCTGGGAAGCCTGCACCGACGGGTAAACCGGCGGAGAGCACGGCCCGGAGATCAGGAGGGAAAGCGAAGCCGAACTCGGCCTCGGCTCGGGCAAACTCCGCGTCCGATAGACCCTCTTGTACTTGGATGCCCGAGCTACGTAAATGGTTTATCACTTTATCGGCGAGGGAAGAGAAGGAGAGCAGCCCGTTGCGGACAGGGAGTGTGGAGGGGGTGGATGGGGCGGCGGCTCTGGCGGAAAGGCGGCGGAGGCCGGCTATATGAGCCGGGTTTAGACCGGTAATCCTCCGGTCGACGTCGACCATTGTGAAATTAAAGTGTTGTAAAGATCAGAGAGTGTGGATTATTGGAGTAAAACGGAAGAGCAGGTTATGCTATGTTAAGAGGAGGAAATGGAGAAAAGCAAGGAGACACAGGGAGTGGACTACTTTTTCTGTGGTGGGATATTTATAGGAGTGGTGGAGTGGAGCCCACTTGGTTAGATTTTTGTTTTGTTTGAATTGCCTTGATTAACCCTCCAAAGTTGGTCTAATTAACGGTAATCTTGGTGGGTTATGATGAAGGATTGTAGGGTTATTTCCGGAAGTTGGTAGAGAGAACGGCTCTTCGTAAAGAGGAAAATAGTTAGTTAACTTTATAAACGGTAATTTAGCAATTGAAGAATGTGTTTATAGTGACGGTGACGGGGACGGTGATGGTGAAATTGGTAAAGGTAATTTATAAAAGATGTGAGGGATTAACTGTCTCAAAATCATTGAAATTTCCTAGATGTTTGAAGATATTCCTTGGTCTAGTCAAAATTAATGTGGAATCCGATAATAAATGGTTCCTTACAAGTGTCATAATTATTGTATCCTAGTCATCCTCCCAATCCTTTAAGACTAAAAAAATCAACATTCCTGATTAGAGAAGGGTGGTTCAATCTCCTATCATCAACTCATTTACTTTTTATTAATTTATTTAAAATAGAAAACAAATATACTAATGATACAAAATTATCCATAAAGTTAGTGCCAGTAAATTAATATTTTTACCAAATATTATATAGATATTAAAATTCTTACATTTTCTGATTGAGTTAATTAACTTTTAGATTTATCATTACTTTAAAATAATTGTCAAACCAAATAACTACTAAATTTCCAAATATTATTACCAATTCCAACAAGATATTGTCATTAAATTCATTGGAATGGAGCTTCTTCTTGTTCTTGTTCTTGTTCTTCTTTCTTTTTCTATTTTAACTGTTTTAGCTTTTTGATTACCCTACTTTTGCTTATGTTAAGGAGAAAGTGTGGGGCGTAAGAAATTATGGGAATGTGGACAGCAGAGATAAAGCTAAGCACACAATAATAATGACGCCTTGTTGTATGGTACTAACGTTAAATCGCCTCTTTTATCACTCTCGTTTCATGTGTTAAAACATAGAGCAGTTTTGGGGTAAAGCTAATCATTTGCCATAACTCCAACACAACACAACCAATACCTGGTTGAGTACTATTTTCTTTCTCTCCTGTTTGGTGCCCAACGCCACCTGTGAAGATCGAAAGCATTTATTCTTATACCAATTAATACTATCCGTAGTTTCTTTATGTGGTTGTCCTCCATTTCCATTTCCTAGCTAAGTTAGGAGAACTTGTTATTTCTCTTCACGATAACTTAGGCTAACTTCAACTTTATTTATCAATATGACCTCGTGAAAAGGCAAGGACATGTGATGAAGGTCCTTATTTTTTTTGTATAAAGGACTATCACAAGATATCAAGCAAGGAAGGCCATGTTCAATGGGGAACCTTTCCTTTTCGTTTATCAATTTAACAAACACGAGCTGTCCGAGCTTGAATCTAATTGTGTGTGAATGGAATTCGATAAGATGGAGCAAAAATAGACGACCCTTTCAAATAGAAGACAAAACACATCTGTTAAACAAGGTTGAAGATAACTAGGTAGGAAGGAACCGTAAAATGTGACAACACTAACTTTTAGAAATGGTGTCGCAGAGACTTTCACATGGCATCACCTCCAAGGTATCCAATACCCAGTTAACTCATCCCTTCTCATAAATCTACTCTCCAGCTCTGACAAAAAGCAGTAAGACCAGCCTAACTGTTTTTTACTTAATTGGGTTATAGTACAATGATATAGCCCAAAATTAAATAGTGTTAAGTTTAAGTGTGGCATTTTGAGGAGGTCTAGTCTTTGGACCAAGTACCAACCAACTTTTGAACTAAGCATGTAATTAAGCCGCTACTCTTTTGCTTCCAGAAATAGATAACAAGAAGGGCTGAGATCATCTCTCGTCTTCACGCCATTTGTGTTCATTGTAAAGTTTAAGCCAATGTATATTTGTAGCTATCGATATATGTTTACAAACACTAATTAAAGTTAAATTATAATGAGTGTAAATACATTTTATTATAATAAGCCCTATAACTTGCTTGAATCTCTTCTACGAAATGACGAAATACAGTTTGACAGATAATTAATAAATGCCAATTATATGTTAAATTAGTAATTTACTTGATTAGGGGAGCAAATAGGGTTGTAGCTGCGATCATTTGGTGCGAGTTATGGCATAGACCGGCCACCGCCGGCAGCTAGCTGGATTACATAACTTGTTCACTTGCTGGAAATTCTCAAGAAATAACAGCCATTTGATATAGTAAATTCAATTGACTAAGTTAATGACTAGTCGCATCTTAGTTTGCTTAATTGTATCTAACACTTAAAAAAACACTTGCATGATTTGATCGATGGAGACAGACATTACAACAAAATAGACCATTGTTGATAAAAATTCTACGATAAATTAAGATATTTATCGCCTGATAGTATTTTTCTATCACATAACGATGAAATTATGTATTCGTCGTGGCAACAAAAAATAATAAATAAATAAATAAACGACGAATATTATTTGTCGGCGAAGTAAAAATTAATGAATGACGACGAAAATTCGTCGTTATTTTTATTGGAAACTAAAGTGGACAAATTATCCCACATTAGAAAGAAGAGAAAATAAGGAGGTTTTCTTTTGTTATAAAATGAACCTCTTTACTTGTTGAACACTACATCAATTGAAAGCTCTTTATATTGTTGAACACTACACTACTTGTGGCAACAATTTTTGTTACATTCTTATATAAAATAAAAATATTGTTTAATACCATGAATACAAAAATTACAAATAGAAAATTAATATTAAATACCATTATTTGTTATTCAAGAGCCGACGAATAATCGTCGTTAATTTGTATTGT
>JANIMX020000541.1:2838070-2849281 GCA_024582655.2 Erythroxylum kunthianum
ATATCTGATTCAAGTAGGCTTAGAACCTTGTACTGTAACAATTCTAAATTTAATTTCAGCCTGTTCTGAACTAAAAAGCCTGAATCTTGCTCACTCTTTGCTGGCTTATTCCGTACACAAGGGGTTCAACAAGGACGTAGTCATCGGCAATGCTCTTATTGATTTATTTGCAAGATGTGGAAACATCTGTAGTGCCAGAAAGTTATTCGGGAACATGCTTGAAAAGAATGTTTTTTCATGGAATGTGATGATTCATGGATATTGTCTTCATGGGGATGGTGAAACTGCCCTAGAACTTTTCTCTCAGATGCAATTTTCAGGAGTGGCACCTGATGATATCACCTTTTCTATTGTTTTATCAGCATGCAGCCATACTGGTTTGCTTGAGCTAGGTTGGATGGTCTTCAACTCCATGGTAAAACATGGGATATCAGTGAAAATGGCTCACTATGCTTGCATAGTGGACTTGATAGGTAGAACTGGCCACTTAAATGAGGCTTATGATATTGTTAAGAAGTTACCATGTAAATTATCAGCTGGCCTACTTGAGTCTCTGTTAGGTGCTTGCAAAACCCATGGTGATGTTGAACTTGGGGAGATTATTGGAAGAATGCTTCTTGAAAGGAACCCAGAAAATCCAGAATCATATGTGATGCTTGCTAACGTATATGCAGCAGCTGGCCGTTGGACAGATTCAAATAAAGTCAGGTCTAACTTAGAAGGAAGAAGATTGAGAAAAATTGCTGGCTTCAGTCTTCTATTGAGGGATGGATATGAAGAAGAGGGAGTTCTTGTGTAGCATTCTAAGCCACAAACTGTCACCAGCACGACTACCTTTCCGGGTGCACACCTGCAGCAGCTTGAAGTTGTACAGGGGCCGGGAGGTGAGTAAACTGCGTGTTTCAATAGGAAATTTCATGTTCTTTCTCGCACTCCAGGAGTTTCACACTTCCTGCTGGATATCACTTTCTTCCCTCTACTGATAGCCTGGTTAGCAGATGATGAAATCGTGTTCATACTGTCTGCCAGTATATTGCAAAACAGCGGACTCCAGAGCCCAGAAAGCGAACAATTGGTAAGTTCGTATGTTGTTCACACTTCAAGTAAGAGAGTGGCAGGTCGTTGACGTTTGAAGTGATAAAAGGACAAGGTCAACTATTGACCACACAACATGACAGTCAAGGTTATTATTATTGCGTATATAGATCGATTTGTTAAAAATATACATCGTATATTATAAGATATATTAAAAATATTAATAATATCATTTATTTTCTGAAACTAATAATTTTTCACTTCTTTTGTTTTATTCGTCTTCTTCAATTTCTTTTATAACTTTATCTTTATTAATATTTTTCACTCATTTTTTCTTTTCTTTTTGAATTCTTTTATTGAAAGTGAAATCTTTTGATAAAAATTACCTAATTAATTAGGTAGTTTTATTTTAAAAAATTATTATTACATAATTATTGTGTATCGAATATATCAATATATCGGTGTATTGATCGATACAGGATAATTTTTGATATATTTAACGATATGTATTAAAATTATTTTATTATAATGCGTATCATAAAATATATATTGCGTATGGTACGATACTAATAATCATAATTACAATAATAATACATTTTGCTCGGTTTGATTTGCTCTCTCTCTTCTCCGGTCCTGTCCCACCAAACCGTGTGAAGAAGTTAGTTGACCATACAACGAGATACTTTTCCTCGTAAAGCTCCATCTCCTAAATAATAGGAAAAGTGCGGCGCTTGGTTTTGGCTAAAGATAAAAAACCAACCGTCCAACATTTGTTTCTGCCGTTATATGTGATATTAATTTAGAATTTAATATTTGTCTAAATGACATTCATAACAACCTAAATCTTAAATTTAAAGAAAACCTCGAATCATGATTTGCAATGTTCATGCAGTTTACACGAGTAAGATTGACACAATTTACCCATTACTTCAGTCAGATATTTATATGTGATAAGGGCTAAAAATAACATTATTTAGATTAATCCAAGTCAAATATGACCTATTGAATTTAGATTGGACTGGATCTGGTCATACCATCCCTAGTGTGAAGATTTTCAGTCAGATATTTTTATGTGATAAGGGCTAAAAATTGTTATACATGAGAAGTGAGAATCTAATTTTAATTAACTTTTGATTTTAGTTAGTCAATTAGCCAAATGATTAATAGTTTATAAATAAAATAATATTAACAAAAGTTATTTTTCATAAACAAAATTTCCCGTTGTTTAAATATTTCGCAAGAACAGTCATAAACAACAAATAATAACAACAAATTTAATTTTTCCGTTTTGTAAAAATTAGGTGATAAATATTACACAAAGTTTTAAACACTTTTTGATCATAAAAGAATAACTTTACTAATTGCTCAAAAGCTCGTCCTCTAAATAAAAACACGACAAAAAGCAAGAAAATTTATCTTAAAAGTTTGCTTTTTTAAAGGTGAATTCTTCTTAAAAGTTGACAAACATAAACTTTAACGATTCTAAAAAATAAAATATTTATATAGAGTATATGTAAATGATGTAAATCTTTTGTTTTTCCTTCCCCAAATCGTTTACTAATTTATCTTTATTTAATATTTGTATCTTTTAAATAATATCTTGTTAATATAATATGGAATGTCTTAATGAAAACTAATAATTAAAAAATTCAACCAATTTGACTGGTTTAACTTTAAAAATTTTGAATTGTCTAATTTTTTGGATTGATTTTCAACTTTTCGGTTCTATTTATTTTAATAACTCTTATTGTTAAAAACCGATCAATTTATTAATTAATTAATCAAAATTTTTAAATTAATTATTTTTTAGCAATTTTTTCAATTAAATTTCAAATTCTTCGATAAGTAAAAACAATTTCATTCAATCATATTTTAAATTTTTTAAATTTATTTAATTTTTAACTAATTTTATGATAATTTAATATCGGTTGAATATTTTAAACCTTAAATCTCTTGTTATACCGTTTTAATTTATAGTTCGGTTTTTAAAACATAAAAAAAACTTTGTTTTAATATTATTATTTTGAAATAGAATTTCAATATATTCTCATTATATCAAGATATAATAAGGGCCTCAATTCCTGAAAAGGAATAAGAAATGGGAACATGCTCATATCATGTCTTAAATATGACGCAATTGATAACGTTACGGCCCAAGGACAGCAATACTTGTGAGCGTGTGTTGAAAGTGCCAGCTGGCAGCCAGGTGTAACCGAGTTTGCATGATCAAAATAAAACCCACCGGACCCCCTCATTCGAATGGGTTATTCCATCCAAAACTTTCCCACCATCCAAACACTCCCCAAACCCAAAGAGAACATAACAAAATATCAAATAAAATGCACCTAACCAAAGAACAAGAGCACTCCATCATCGTTTCTGCTCTCCACCATGTGATATCAGGGGACATTCCTGATGGTCCCACATGGGAACTACCCCAACCAATCATTCCCCTCCAACCTGCCACATCTTTAACGTCACAATTCCTCGCTGATTTTGACACGTGTCCCGTCTGCAACATCAACGGATGTCTTGCCTGCAACTATTTCTTCTCCACCGCGAGTGCTGAGCACCAGCTGAAAGCTCTAGCTCACGAGTCGCCCCAAAGCAGCAACAACAGCAACGAGGCGAAGAAGAGAAAGAAAGGAAAGTACAGAGGTGTTAGGCAAAGGCCATGGGGCAAATGGGCCGCAGAGATACGTGATCCCAGAAAGGCCTCTCGGGTCTGGCTCGGCACCTTCGACACGTCGGAGCAGGCGGCGAGAGCTTATGACAAAGCCTCGATTGAGTTCAGGGGAGTAAAGGCCAAAACAAATTTTCCGGCAACAGACTATAAAGCAAATGAAGATGAGACATTGAATAAAAATAAAACCATCGAAGCAGAAAGCAGCAATAAACAAGTTGAACAGTTGGGAAATGAAGATAATAACCATGTCTTTGAAATTTTTGGGGAAGATGAGCTTAAAGAAATAATGATGATGGATTAGTGATTTAGGACATAAATTCGAGAGAACCGATAATACATTATCCAGTTTTAGAAGTTGAAGCTTTGTTGTTTTTTGACAGGCTAATTACTGGTAATGTGTAAGGAATAAGTTATTTGATTATTATTAATTATTTGCAGTATTGTTTTTAGTCGATAAACTGAAATACACTTTTGCAGTAAACTAACTCAAATTTATTAGTATTAATTTTTGATATATTTTAACAATACTTTATTACAATACATATCGTAAAATATGTATAGCGTATGTAGGATATTAATAACATGAACTCAATACTGTGCTAATGTGTATTTTACGAAGCTTCAATCCGAGAGAAACAGAATCTCAATAAAAAAATGTTTCTTGAAGAAGAAGACAATTCTAGTGGTCGGTCAGAGCGAGTTCATCCTTGTCCACTCCAACCAAAAATAGAAAAGAAGTTCCGTAATGTTACCCTTTTACCAAATCGAGCATAAACGCTGACTTCCTAAGTTCCCCCGCGTAAGCGGTGGCTTCAGCCGTTGACTCGCAGACCAAAATGAAAACGACAGTGGACGCAGACAGCTTTCCATTAATTGGGCATTAGCCAATTGCTGTTTCCGTTTCATGATCCGGAGTGCTAAGGATTTAAAATCTGTCGAATAATTAAAAGAAAATATTTCAACTTCTGGTTGCAATGACAAAACATCACCCAAAACAAAATGTTCAATGGCTGCCATTCCATTTTAAATAGGTCGCCACAGGCAGCAACAAAAAATTATCAGCTGAATCATTAATGATATTCATACATCAATCTCACGAGATTACATTTTGGTTTGTGCAGCCAGCAATGTGATGATAAAGGTAATCACAGACCACACCCGTCTAATGCACCAAACTTTTGAAATGATATATCTAGACGCCAGGCCACTACCACACTAGAATTCTTCTCCTAAGAAGCCTGAAAAATAAGACTCATAAAAGGTCACAGTCCACAAGCTTGCAAACTTGGATTAGAAAACCAATATATCAACCCATGTATAACTGTAGATTTCCAAATCTCAGCCGTTCATTTCAATAGATTCTGCCAAAAATGTTTTCATTCTGGAAAGACTCTTCAGTGTTCATGCTTTCCATGTTTAATCAACGCTTAGTCAATATCTAAGCCGATCATAACACAGTGGATGTTGCACCTGTCGTCTGTTTAGCTACATAAATCTGTTTCATCTTTGAAGGAGGGAAGTTCTTTTCTCCACCCAAAGATTGATTCCTCCCATGATATCCCGTTCGACGATAAGACCACTCCCCCCCAGAAATATTCTTTTGAGGAGCTGAACCTCCCCTCTGATAATTGTAACCAGATGAGTTGTACAGCTGGCCAGATGCAGTTTTCTGATGGGAAGGTTGTGTCTTAAAAGCAGAACTAGTATTCTGGCTAAAGCTGTTACTGGTACAATTTTGGGTGCCATCTGTCTTGCTAGCATCTTGAATGGTAATGGCAGATGGGCTTTTGGGAATGCTGCTCTGTGCCAAAGTTCCGGTAATACTACACCTCGAGGAGTCCACCAACCCAAGTTCATCAGGCACTTGGTTCACAGTTGCAACAGTTGCTCCCGGGATATTTCGGCCACTGTCAGAGGGTCTTGACATTTGAGATTCAGAAAATCTGTTGGTTGCTAATGACTGGTCGACAGAGAGCCCATGATTAAGCTGAGTAGGGAGAACACATTCCGACTGTTGCTGCAATGGCATTGAAGCAGAGACTGATTGAAGAGGAGAAGCCGAGACATGGGACCACCGAGCTTGCACTGGCATGTCCGGGGCAGACTAGGAACAACAATCGCAATGAAAAAACATTATGAAGTAATCAAAATCAAATATAAACCCCCAGACTAGTGACCTGAAAACAAAAAATCTTAGCCCCCACAATGGTATATAACATTATTGACCTAAGAGAAAGAAAGGAAATTGTTTTCCAGTGTAAATCTTCTATCCAAATGGTTGTAATTTTACACAGCACAGATCATGACTTTACCTGTAAAGGTGGCACATCAAACATTGCCAAAGGAGAAGCCATTGGAAGAAGTGGCGACCCAGGTGCAAGATGCTGGATAGGTGCAGGAACACTGGCTGGATTTCTCTGAGCAGAAACGATATCCAAATTATTCATTTCCCCTTCACCAGCACCCACGGCTGAAGACACAGGATTATGCTTCCAATCAGGTTGCTTTCCAGGCGGAAGATAGGTTGTACCCATGAAACTCAAGCCAACTTGTCCAAATTGTCCAACTGGTGCGAAATGATTGTAGACAACCATGTGTGGTGGTCCTTGAACTCCGGGAATGCTCCCAGGTGGGCTAATGAAAGGACCAGTAAAACCAGCTGGATGACCATAGAACGAATCCACACCAGAATGGTGCTGCCACGTTCCATGTGGACCTGAAACAGGCGTATTACTTTTCTGATGGGACTGAAATTGGGTTGATACATGTTCGTCGTGTGGCCCAAATGCAAAGATGGGTCCCCCCAACATGGGATTCATTTCATAGAAGGGAAAATGGGAAGGCGGGCCTCCTGGGACATGTGAAAGCATCTGGCTGGAAGAATGCTGAGGACTTGGTAAAGGTGGCCACAGAGACAATGGATGTGTCTCAACAGACAGATCAGCTGGAAGAGCTACACTAAGTGAATCTTCAGCTCTTGATCTACTTGCCAGGTGCTGATCACCAGATACGTCTGTGTATAAGCGAGAACAAATTTAGAACAGCCAAAATCATTAACAAACATTTCAGTAGAAACAGGAATGCAACATAGATTTTTCTGTTAGAAATTATACCATCAATATCTGCACCACCAAAGCTTTTAGATGCGGACGAAACAGGACCTGTACCCAGCCCATTTGCAATGATGTCATCGCTAGTTATTGCAGCAACTGCAACAGCTGAAGCAGCTGCTTCAGCTTCAGCCTCACAATCTTCCAAATGGATGGAAGATTCATTGGAGTGCTTATCCTTTTCGAAAAATATAGAGCGTTGATTGTCAGCTGCAGACAGATTGTGGGCCATTTGGATGTCTGGACGACACACACCTAGATTGCCAATTCCATGGGGAATAGCACGACTGCTAGGAGGGAGAATAGTTGGTGATGTAACAGCACCTGAATATACAGAAACAAACATTTTCAAATTTCTTTTAGGAGAATTTCAACTGCAATTGTACAAGCGGAAAAAGTTCTCTAGGGAGTATGCTAACCGAATTGAATTTTATCCCCAGCAAGCAATGAATTGATTGTGCTTGGAGCAGAAGGAAATGAATTGTCCTTAGCCAGGATGGAGGATGATGTCAAGCTTGGTTCACCAACCAAGAGAGTAGAATCTCTAATTGAAGAATGTGAATCAAGGTTTCCAGGCTTCATAGCCTCATTGAGTTGGGTCTGCGTGAGGCAAATGACCTAAATGATAAAATGATCAGCTTCTAACGTTTTACATGAATTTGAACTATTAAAATATGGTCCAAATCTATTGATGAAGAATTTCCATTCCATTATTTATATTCAATTGTCCTTTCTTTTGATCATAAAACATAATAATGCAACATAAAATTAGAAGACTCAAACGTACAAAAATCAACAGAAAGTAAAAATCAAAATCAAAGGCTTCCATATGTTCTCCATTTCCCCTCCAAATGTTTCCCTTGTCATTCCCCTTCCTCTCTCCGTATCTAAAACAGAGCCAACTTGAACATAAACAGTACACCAATTAACATATATCTAATTAGGTGCTTGCACATGTACAAGGTGGCACCAAAATAAAGAAATAACGTATAGCATCAAACATTTTGCAACTAATTAAAAGTAGATTCATACAATATAACAAACTGAAATATCCAATGCTTTAAATTTGTTAAAGAATCAGTAACAGTTTCAAGTACCTGTTGATTAATCTGTGAATTTGCCCAAGAGCCCAAAGATGTTTGGACATTATCCAGAACCTTATTCTTATTCTCAAACATCAGACCTGAAGAGAGGTTCTTTCCACCACCCAATAAGACAGGTAAAGAGCTTGTCTCAGTGGACCTGCAGAGAATAGTACATGAGCTTCTAAAATTACAATAGTTCTTAGGTTTGCATAATCTTTTTAAGGCCCACATACTTGATTGTTTGGGATCTTTTATCAGCCTGGACATCAGTTTTAACAGCAGGAGTCCCAATTGGAGGCAATGGTTGGGAAACAATAGGGGTATTAAATCCCACAGATACTTCAACATTTCCTAAGCCATGTCTTTCGGTGGAGACAAAATCAGTGTGCGAGTTACTTGATCCTCCACCAACACATGCAGATATTTTACTTGAGGTTATACTGCCAGCTGTAGTTTGAGAAGCTGAACGTGGTTTGCGCATGGTCTGCCATACAAACAAGAAGATGTAATTAAGCAAACAATATATTTTTCAAAAAACACAAACTGAACATGAGTGAAAAGTAAAATGAAACCTTCGAGACACGCGACTTTGCTTTAATTTCTTTTTCTCTCTGCTCGCGGCGATCATTCATCATTTGCCTCTTTGACCTAACCTCAATAAAATCATCATCGTCACTAGGAGCCTCGATGCCAGGTTGCTGAAATATACGGACAATATTTCCACTTTGTAGTGAAGTATCTACATCCTCCGCAGAATGTGAGACGTTCCTTCTCAAAGATTGTTTGACAGATCCCTTTTCAACCCCGCCTCCAGAATCTGTCTCCCATGCAACAAGCCGTGAACTCAAGCCATCTGATTCAAATTTCTGTTTTGGCTGTCTATTTGATCCAATAACAACCCTCTTAGACCCATTTCTTGCTCCAATAACTTTACCATCAGTATTAGATTTATCATCTCCATAAAGGCTAGAAGAAATTGATCCGACAGATTGCTTCTTGTCAGCATTTTCCCGAACTCGAAACTCAGTTCTCTGGCCCCGTGGTCTCCTTTGAAATGCACCAGGATCTTGTTGAGAAGCCTCAGCAGGCTGTAATGAAGATTTCGAGCCTGAATTTTTCACTACATATCTTTTACGTCTCCCACCTGTTATTATGCCTTGACCCTTTACAAGATTGGAATCCTTATCCTTCGAAGCTATCTGCAACGATGACTTAACAGTTTGAGGTTGGTCACCTAACTCTTTAGTAGGTAACATTTTGAAATTTTTCATAAATGATTCCTCCGTTTGAAAACCTGATTCACCCATCAAATTTCCATCACCAGTGCAAGAAAGTTCACCCTGGCCTTGTTCCACTTTTAAGATGGCATTTGAGGATGGCAACAATCTCCCATCCTTTGACACCTTACCATGAGAAAGAAGATCCAAGTGCTGTGAAAGAGAACCAGGTTGGCTATCAGTTGAGACAGACAACAAATCACCCTTGATTAGATTATGGGAAGTTTCTTGAGCAGATTGAATAGGCAGATGACCTCCAGCATTTTGATTCAGTGGAAAATTAGCTGGAACAGTGGGTTCGACAAAGGACATAGATCGTGGTGCCAGTGGCAACACTCCCTGCAAAATAGGAGAAGTATATCGCAGTTGACCAAACTGAAAGAGAGGCTGTGATGGATGCATCTGGGTTCCAGATGGGCCAACGGGGGGCAGATGAAGAGGCATCTGTATAGAACCTATCTGTATGGCTGGAACAGGTGAAGGTATCAAAGATGGACCAGTAAATAACCCAAACTGGAGCTTGACAGGTACCTCTGATTGACCATGAACAGAGGGAGCACTGGACATAAAAATCTGTCCTGTTGATAATGGAACTTGGGCCTGAGAAGACAAGCCAGTGCTAGGAGCGTCCATATGATTCATAAGTTCAGATGCTGCCGAAGTTTGAGGAGCATGCTTAGGTTGGATTACCAAGTCCTCCATTTTTTTCTTCTCAGTTTCCTGGAAGATTCCAGAAGAATCATCAAGACCCACTTCCACAGAATCAGTCATATTTTGAAGGGCTTGCTCTTCACTGCAAATCCCATCAAAAGATCCCAGTTCTTTCACATGTCCAACAGAAACTTGGGGTGGGACAAATTTTGCATCTCCATCCTGCAAATTTCTTTCAAATTCATCATTCGGCATTCCAACCTCAACACCCTCATCGAAGCCTAGCACCAAATTGTCCACCATGTCAGGTGAACCTTTCTCCTCTAGTTGAAGGTCTTCAAACTCTTGGGCTAGGTTTGTATTCTCATCCTCTCCATCACGCACTTCATCTCCTTCCCCGTAGCCATCTTCATCCTCATCGTATTCTTCTTGCTCTTGCAAGGGGTCATCGGTCTCAATAGGCCATTCTTCATCATCACAACTTGAGTCACTCATCATTTTCTCTTTTCCACAGTCAATAGACAAGGCTGTAGATTCAGTAACTTGTAAAGCCAGGGTCTCATCTTTGTGATCAGCAGCTGATCCAGGGAAATCACCAGAGTCATCCAAATCGTCAATAGATAGATGAACAGGAGAATCAGGAGGACTAGAAACAGAGAGTGAAGATTGTGAATCACATCTTTTTGTGCCCATATCCATTTTCTGTGCCGCATTCTCAGTACTTTCTTCATTCAGATCAGCTATTTGAGCTGTTGAAATGATCTCCTGATGGCTATTATCAAACATTTTCTGCATGGTAGATTTACTTCTTGTGCCATCGTTGAACTGCAACTCATTCCCCGTAAAAGTTGAGGGACCAGGATGTTGGTCACCCCTGTAAGAACTTCTTTGCATGGAGTTCATGGAAGGAGGTGGAAGAACACGAGGTTGCCTCATGGAGTGCCGTGACCTTCCAAAGGAATAAAGCCCATCTTTCTCAGAGTTGTGATATACATGTTCATGATAGGGAGTATAAAGAGTGCCCCGAGAATGACTCTGTCCCCATCCACCATCATCAAATTTCTCTGTAAGGGTTTCATGAAATTCAGATTCAAACTCCAGATTTCTACTAAAATGATCTCCATCTCCAGAGAGATCCCACCTCTGACCTTTAATTTGTCTGAAATCATCCATGCGAGGTTCGGGAATCCCTCCTTTATAGTAAGTCTTAGATGACATAAATCCAGGTCCTCCATAAGCTTCTTTTCTGGAAAACACTCTGCCTCCAACAGCAGTGTCAAGCTGGGGGCTATGATGGCCATTCTCCCGGTCATGTGAAAGGAATGATGAGCTGTTTCCATTCTCAAGTGCATCTCGCTTCCATGAAC
>JANIMX020000541.1:3148825-3159373 GCA_024582655.2 Erythroxylum kunthianum
CATGCCTAGAAGGGTCAGTAGCTACATTTTCTGGAGACTGATGTCTCAACTTTCTGTCTGGAGGCGATGCCTCATATATAGTGATCATGGGTCACTAGCTCTGTTCTGAGATCCATTACCCATGTCTGTTTAGACAAGGCAGAACTATATGCATTTTCAATATGTTCCGCAGTGTTTGTATATTTTGTACATTCTGAATATTTCTGATTACGCATGGACAAGATAAATTCTGACTCTGAGACTGATTTGTTTCTGATATTGCTTACTGATTTTCTTTATACTTTCTAGATATAAGTTTATTTCGTTTTAAGTAGAACTTTCCCAGCAAGCAATATGCTTAGCACGGTGGATTATGTCCTCCATGTAGGTCAAGATAAGGCCAAGGAGCCAGCAGGGACGTCAAGATTGCAGAGGCCAGCGGAGTAGTCGGGTCTTTTGTCTTTTGTTATTTTTGTGTTAGCTTTTGTAAATGTGCCTGCGAGGCTTAACATTGTGTAAACCTTTTTGTAAATTAATGAAAAGGTGGGCGACTTTAGAAACTTATTCGTCAAAATTTGCCTTTACCGTAAAATTGAGTTTTACCACCGATTATCTCTTTGATATTGCAATCAGAAAGTACTATTACATTCTGGAATTTACCAACAAGTATTATTATAGCATGACATAATAATATGCCCAAATACAGGTGTATTAGGGTTTACACCGGCAACGGTGCCAATATTTTGACAGGTGTCGAAACTGTTAGAAAATAAAACCTAACTCTACGCATCTACAATCCTAAGATTTTCAGTAGTGGTGAGTCAGGCTCGAATCCACAGAGACTGTCGGTTATTATTTCATTAAGACTGAAACGAGTGTTTTGGAATAAAGGGGGGTTTTGGTGAAATTGGAATTGTACAAATAAACTAAAATAAAATTAACTAAAAAAAATAGTGGAAATTAACAATTGGTTTGGAGCTCCGGTTAACAGGTCAATCACGACCTACACTCACTTAAGCTAAACCCATTGCATCGGTATTCTTCTCCTCTCTCAAAGACTATTAATCTTGAATTAGTGATATGATCTACTAATTCAAGTTTTCCCTTAGATTGTGTTTAATCAAGATACAATCGTTAATTAAAACCTAACCATCGAATAACCTAGGATACGATCTCTAGATTTAATTGGAAAGCAACATTAAAAACTTGGAAACTAGATTAATCAAGCTAATATTCATAATACGATTGAATCATTTAAGCAATGTTATGTTATCCCTAATGGTTAAGCACACATTAGTTGATACGGTGAACCCAAATATAACAATTACACGGATTATACTCAAGTTCTAGCAGTGAGCGTCACTTCCAACAATTTACTATACAAATAAATCATTCAGAAATTCTACCCAAAAGTATTCATTCAAACAACCCATCGGAAATAAATAGAGTATTTGACAGAATCCATAACATTCACATTTAACAACATTAATCATCTCCTACTAAAAAGAAAACAAAGCTACTGATACACGGATTATACTCAAGTTCTAACAGTGAACGTCATTTCCAACAATTTACTATACGAATAAATCATTCAGAAATTCTACCCAAAAGCATTCATTCAAACAACCCATCATAAATAAACAAAGTATTTGACAGAATCCATAACATTCATATTTAACAGCATTAATCATCTCATACTAAAAAGAAAACAAAGGTACTAATACAATTGAGAGAATTAATTGAAATGTAAAGCATAAATATCCGTTCAAACATTCTGTCGAACACCAAAGAGGCATTCGGAGAACACTCTATATATTAAACCCAGATAACATAAACAATCATATTATAGAGAAAGAGATACACCGAAAGCAATGGAAACAACACAGTGAAATGTAAACTTTGATATCACTTAAACCAGAGATGGAAGAGGCTTAGCCGAGCATCGATGAACGTCGAGGACACCCTGCTTCTCCTCTGCCTAACATCAGAGCCGAAGTTAACCTTCCTAAAAACAAAACCAAAAGATAAGCATTCAAATCACAAAAATAGAATAAAGGCTGGAATCAAAAAACTAGAACCAAAACTGGAATCAAAACCCAGAATCGCCAACCCTTCTCTTGGCCAAAAACTACTCCTTTTATACTGAAGGTTCCTTTATCTTCTTTCCAAATCGACATCCTCTGCATTGCCTGTCGACTCCTCCCTGGCATGCCTGTGGTCTGTCTCCTCCATGCCTTCCCATCATAGTCACGCTTTCCAGCTTTGTTTTGTTTGTTTTCTGCAGATGTACGCCGGCAACGTAAGTGTGCATCCAGCGGCGTAAGTGTGCATTTAATTTAATTTGTAATTATGCTATAATGTCTACAGTATGTACGTCGGCTTAACGTCGGCCCAAGGCCGGCGGCCTAAATACCAAATGTTTGTATATACACCGGCTCAACGCCGCCGACGTATCTCCCATGCACGCCGACGTACACCCTTCTCCAGCATTGTTCATTCATGCACCGTCTCTGCATGATACAATGTTCTTTGATCTTTATCTTCTCCTTTGCTCTTTCATGATAATCTTCAATTAATTCATGACATTAGGTTTTGTACGCCCAAATTGTACCTAAAATTAAATGTGAACTAAAGTGAGTATCTTAAGCATTTCTTAACATTAAACACTAAGCATAAGAAATCAAATGCATGAAAAATTAAGCACATATCACTATGTTTTGTATTATGGACTTCATTAATTCGATTTAAGATCAACATCCATTCATAATAATGAACATCAAATTAACAAAATATGCCTTACTTTATTAAACATAATAAAGTCTTTATATAAGTTTGTACAAAAAGTCCTAAAGGAGATTATCTTAGGGCACTACTCTAACAATAAGTACTTTCATGCCATACTCTCATACCTATTTAGCCACATATATCTTAATGAGCTATTTGTAATAGCTTAGTAGCTCTTTGTCCCATGCTCAATGATTTTTGCGTTATTTTATTATCTAATAAATGAACTATTATACTTTATGTAGGTCTTCTAAACAAAATATTCTTGACCATTCAATTTCTTTGCTTTTATCCAATATGATCAAGTCTAGCATGCCACAAATTGGCATAGATATTACAAGAACTAGATGATGCTATTAAACAAAAAAAAATATTTATTTATTTGTAAACAATATTTAATACTACAAAACTTTCTAATATAAAACCTTGATTACTATAATTCTAAGAAAATTGTCATTTCCACCATTATGGAAATTAATATCGAATCTGATGCTAATTAAAACATGAAATAACCAAGACTTTTTCTCTATTGAAGGTCCTTTTCCTTTCCTATTTTAGTTGGCCTTAGTCATACTTGCAATCCTAAGTATTGTGGAAGGCTTTCTTTCCACTTTTCACTTAAACTCATCATAACTCTTCTTATTTTTTAAACTCCTTATGAGCATACATTAGCTATATATGCCTCAGTATATAGCTCAGAAGCCTTACGATGCTTATCAATAGGTGCCTCATAGGAACCTATATCATCTTGATATTCATATTGTGGGTTAAGTGCATTTTTATATGCTCCCAACATGGAGGCAAAAATATGTAACAACTTATAGTAGCTCAGTATAAGATAAGATATGACAAACATCTCTCGGTTCACTATATTTGACATTAGCTTCACATGCCTCATTATTGAATTTTCTTATATCAAATTCTCATTTATGATATATTTATTTATTACAGTATAAATACACACACATGTCAAACATAATAGTGAATGATTATAATATGGTCATTGGGATGTCATTATAATATATTACCATTGCGAACCATATGTCCTTAACATGGTCATACCATTTAATCTCTAGCATAACATCATCATATGTGTTGTTTAAGCCAAAAAGTTCTTCTTTTATATGAGTCACATGCCTCACTGTTATCCTATGTTAAGCCATATACTTTCATGCAATGAGACAAGAGCCTTTTGCTTTTTCAATACATATTGGATTTCCATACTTCCAAATTTCTGATTTATTTCCATTAAAGTTCACCTTTAGTGAATTCTATGAAAAAAAAACTCTTAGGTACAATAGTCATTTTTTAAAACAAATATGTCCATAATGCTATATTTAATATGTGATTGTTATCAATTTCAGTGAATTTGATGCAATCTTCTAAATAGAAACTATTATTATTTTCACAATTATCTGTGGAATCAAAAGATCACTAAGTTTTCAATCATCATCTATATAATAGTTGATTAACAATTAATCATTCTATTTAGGTGTATTTATTTACGATTATCTCAAGTATGATATGTATAACACATACATATAAAACAATAAAAAATGAAAGATCAATGCATTTCAATAAACACGTAATATTCAAAATTTAATAGTTGCTACAAATAATCGATGCTACGTAAGTATCATTTAACATCAAATAAAAATGTGACTAACAATTTTTGACTAAAATTATAAAATTGGTTGAAGCATATACAAATATGAAATTTGACGAACTCTACGAGAAATTGAGTCAATGAGTTCTTTAGATGAATAATTAAAATTTCTACTCACTGTGAGCTTTATGATATCCTTTGATAGACCACTAAAATTAAGACCTCTAGACACTTCTATTCTCCTATGACCTTTTAAGAAAGTTTGCACCACCCAATTATATGTGTGAATATGATCCGATGCAGTATTCCAAAGTCTTATTAATAAATCTTTGTATTGGGGCATGAGAGTTTTGCAAAATGCTTTATTTTTGCTCATGGGAGTGGAGAAGCCTTGATAACCAACAAAGATGAGACTTGTATCATGTTATTCACTAATATAATAAGTAATATTAAGTTTATCCCAAACGTTATACGATATTGATCTACTTGTGCCTTCATGAAATTCAAACGATTTCATTGTGTTGGAGTTTAAATTGAAATTGAGGTTCTTATTACAACCAATTTCCTGAAATGAATTTGAGAAGAAATTTTTTTTTCATCAATTTTGAATAATAAGTTTAAATGTGTTCCATAATATGAACATATCATTAAAGCCAAAAAACACTTACAAGAGCATAAAAATGATTCCTTTTTGAATCATTAAACCTATATTTATTCAAAGTAATTAAATAAAATAGGAACAAATAGTTTAAAAATCATTCAATGAAAATAAATCAAATAAAAAATTATGTAATGATAAGTGTCCTTTATACAAATCTTTTAAACGTTTATAAAGCATATATAATTATTTTTGCATCAAATTTTACAAGGTGTAAGATGTGGACAAATGGTTAAGAATTTTACCTTTAAATTAAGATTGAGCCCAATAGACTTATTTATTTAGTCTACATTTAGTTTGCCCTCTTAATGCATTAGGAATAGCCCATTTTTTTTAATCTCAACTAACTTATTAATTAACGAATTAGTTAATATAAACAAATTAATTATTTTTTAATTTTGGAATAATTCAGAAATATCTTATTTCATATCCAAACACAAATTATTCTATACTTAAGTTTCACTTAAGCCACTTTCCAAGCACCATTTTCTCCTACTTTGAAAACCCTATAAAACACAACACAACAAATCCAATTTTTTTCGCTTTGCAAGGGTCGGATGACGGACATCAATTATGTATAGCATTCTTCTTGTATTTTTTACAAAAAATATGTTTCCGTGACTTAAATATTTGACCTTCTACGTCACAAAGGAGTAACTTTAACAATTACTCAATGGCTCACATTTTTTTTACAAAGATACACTAGCCATCACCACTTGGTATCCCCGGTCAAAATCTTCATCATCAACGGCAAGGAGGGCGACTTCTACGGCGAAGACACAACTACACACCAACAAGACATTGGTATATACACCAACGAAAGAAAATATCAATAAAGGCAGTGACATCACGACAATGGCATCCCCTGATTGTCATAAGATCTCTCCTCAGTGGTCGCTGTTGACAGACACTCATTCGTTGCCATCCAGTCCCCCTCATAAAGGGTTCATCCTTATAAAGTAGCATTCTAAGACTTTTTCTATGCACGCTCACTCCTGTGAATGCACAATATCATTGAATGCTAGTTTTCTTTATAATTTTTTACTCATAAATATCCTAATTAATAACTGTGTAAGAGAAGTGGACGAGGTTATTGTTGTTTCTTTTCTTGGCGACAATAGTGTTGTTATGAAGTTAACTTTTCATCTTCTAAATTTAACGTTAACGTTTTTTTATGTCGATGTAGTTATAAATTTCTTTCAAGCATTTGACTTTATTTTTTACCCTCTAATTTTTTTATTTTCATCAGCGTATAAATCTAAGATACTCCAATCAAAAATTGGCAGCAAAAGATTTTTATAGTTCTGACTTTTG
This sequence comes from Erythroxylum kunthianum, assembly GCA_024582655.2. Taxonomy (NCBI): domain Eukaryota; kingdom Viridiplantae; phylum Streptophyta; class Magnoliopsida; order Malpighiales; family Erythroxylaceae; genus Erythroxylum; species Erythroxylum kunthianum. Next base: position 3,155,167 of record JANIMX020000541.1, read on the forward strand.
AGTGATAATTTAAAGGTAATTTTTTTATTTTTTTCTATGTATTTTTTAGCTTACTAAATACTTGAATATATTATAATTAATTTATCTCATCTGACAATATTTGCTCATACATAATGACAATGTTTATGTAGACATGATAAACCTCTTATTAATTAAGTTTTATAATTAATAAATTGTCATATTCTAGATACAAAATATTTATTATAAAAAATTATGTTCATATCAGTAAAAAATAATTATAATAAACATTTTTACAGGCACAAATTGATATGTATAAGCTTATATACATATGCAGATTCAAGTAGAAGTCTTACTATAATAAGTTTTGAGATACCAAATGCTAACTTGATATTGGTAATTTAATATATGCTAAGGTTTTCATACTGACATTGAATGCATTGTTTAGAAGAGAATTTGATTCGCTTATCATAATATGTATGAAATTGCTTAAAAGATTATATGTTTTATTGTTGCTACTACTATTTTATTGTTACTGTTACTATTTTTAGTAATTTATTGCTCCTAACATTTGCAAGATGTTATTAGATGATATTATAATTATTTACTATTTTGTTGAATATATTGACTTATAAATTGAGTCACTTATGTATAGATATTAAATCTTAATAATAAAAATATGCGTTTAAAATTTACATATTTGTATATTACTAATTTGTTGGGGGTACTTTACCCGGGGCCTTGCTGCCATCAACGTCATCTTTAATCCAACACTCCACATCTTTCTTATTTTAGATTTGGCTAAACAAACGGCATTTGACAAAAAACAAAAACCAACACTAACATTTTGTTGTTTCAGTTTTGAACTTATTCCGAGTTTTTCACAACTCAAAACAAAGGTTAGATTTGTGGAATATAGTAGCTTGAGTATAACGTTTCTATGGGTTTTTTTTCATGTAAAACGAGTTTCTCAAATTTTGATAAACTTTTTGTCCAGATCTTCACAAGACATCATTTGACCACTATTGCTTCAATTCAATTTGTACAGGTAATTTATACCTAATGGATAAGAATACAAATTTCAAACTTGAAAAGATAAGCATTTGAATTACAAATCAATAAGAAAAACTCATCCTTCAATTATCAGAATACAAGTAAATCATGCTCTAATACTAATGTTAGATTTTAAAATTAACATATTAAATAACATTAAAAAAAATCACCCACAAATTTTTGCTTTATTCTACAAGATAAGAAACTTGTAGAATCTCAAAATGCAAAACTCCTACTATATGTTTTTCACTAATTTCAATTTTTTTCTTATTCAATAATTTATCTTTATAGTAAATCATATCTTATATATGATTTTCTAACATTGTTTCATATTATTAACTTATTATATGTGCTTATCCATTACATTCAATACAATGATGTTAAACCTTTACATCTTGAGTTGCAAAGCCTTATTGAAATTAGCTATAATCTATGCATTGAAATATTAACAAATGAAGAGTACGATTTTGAAATAATTTGCTAAAGCTCAACATAGCAAAATGTTATGACGGGACAATTAAGTTTTGGTCCGTGACTTAATTTGTAAAGAGAATTGTTGGCTAATTTAATACACATGAGGTCATTTTTTTCTTTCTAGGATCGAATAGATACATAAACACAACAAACTTAAATTTTCACTTTGTGATAGTTCGATAAGGGTCATCAATTATATGTAGTATTTTTTTGTATTTTTTTACAAAGGGATTATTTTTATTAATCGAACACGTAATCATTCAATTATAAAAAAAAAATAACCTTACTAATTATTTCAATACTCATTTTTTGTTTGAATAGATTCATCAAAAGATTAAATTATTCTTATAAAGTAAAGAGGGTCCTGGTGGCCAGTTTTTCACATTTTGGGGCCCTGATCATTTATGATCATTGAGACCTGAAATTAGTATCGGGCTGAACTCTGTTACTGGGTTAGCTCGATAACCCCAATGCGATATAAATTTATCGAGAACAGAGACGGAGAGACCCTTCCCTTTCTTATTATGATCAACATGCATTATTTTAAGGGTTAAAAAATCCTATGATTTTATGTGTTTTTTTTTCTTAATTTAAATAATCTTATTTAAAAAATTCATTTATTATTTTATAATAACATAATATTTTATTTAACTTTTTATTATATTATATTTATCTTTATTCAAAATAACATAACGTTTTCCAATATCATATTATTTTAAAATCATGAAATAAACAAAAATTATATGATAAATAAACAATATGATATAAATAAATAAATAATTAATTAATTAAAATAAAAGATCAAAGCACATGGATTTTATTATAGTTAACCTTACATAAATTAAAATAAAAGATCAAAGCACATGGATTTTATTATAGTTAACATTCGATTTACTCCTTTCTCAAAGGAGGAAAAAAAAACACATTCAATTTAGTCCGAGCATGAGCCATGCTTCGAACTTTTGCCTGGAAAGCTGACACGTTGTCTCCTGACTTTTCCTTTATAACATTAAAAAAATAATTGTTAAAAGAACGAAACAATTTTACAATATTATTAAATTTTGGAAAAAGGAGAAGTTTATTCAACCTTTTTCTGTCACCAAATCACAAAAAGCCCCACGATAGAGGAAAAGTGTTCTGAAAATTTGTAGTTAATTTAGACTACTTTTAACTCGGATTCCATTAATAGAAATATGCCTCTAATGGCATATCAAATTGTGCTAATGTTGTAAAACACAAATGAGGGATAAATTAATAGAAATATGCCTCTAATGGCATATATATACTTAAGAAAAATAATTGTTGCGTAGTACATATTCTATAAATAATAAATACTAGTTTCACTATTATAAAAAATAGTTGTAAAAGGCCCTGTTTAGACATTGAGATAGAGTAGATATTTAAGTTCAGGTAAAATGAAGCATGCTAATTAATTAATTACTAGGAGTGAAAAATATCACTGTTATATTCTTATATTAAAAAATTGCTTAGTTATTAATAAGTTAATGTTAACATACTAAGTTAATAACATGACAACTACAATACAAACCAAAGTTCAATAAGAAAAGATGTGCCTCTTACTTTATTCTAGACACATCAATCTTTTCTTTTTTTGTAAAAGATATAAATCTTTTATATAATTTAAGAAACTTTAGAAAAATGTTCTAAAATTTCTTAAACAAAAAATTTTAAATTTAACTTGTTTAAAAATATTTTCTTTTAAACTTTAATTAAAAATAATAATAAAACACACAATATGATTCTTGAGCCAATTAAATACTAGTTATATGGCGATCTAACCTAGATCTTTAAATTCAAACTAAACTAATAAAACCTTATTCAAATGATTAATTATTATAAAAAAATTAATTATTAATTTAAATTGAGTTTAAATGTTTCGGATCGAGTTTAAGAGGTGAGTTGGATTACTATGCCAATGACATTTGATTAGTCTATTTAAAATATTTAAAAAATTAAAATATTTTAATTCATAAAAAGAGTTCTATATCTTTTATCCATTTTTATATCATTATGCATATTTTATATAAAAAAAAGGAAAGAAAGAAAAGGAACATTTATCTAACACATTACAATTATCATCATAGACCAGTATACAGAGAAAAAATCAGCAAGTATTTCAATCTAATATTTAGTTTGCATAAATGCAACAACTATGTAAAAGAAGACGATAATGCAGGTTGATCATAGTTATTTAACGAGTTTATCTTTATTTATTTAGATTAAAATAACAACAACAATAACATTTATTAGAAATCTTGATGATACCTAAAATCTGGAATGGTTTTGTACTATATAATCTTACCATTAACTAATAGAGAGATGATACTTAATTTCAACTACACATTCAAAATAATTTCTACCAAAAAGATAAAAGAATAAGGGCACTAAAAGACACATGGAGTTGCCAAGTGGAATGCACACTTCGAACAAATTTTAATACAACAACATAAAGTACGTATTATTCAAGTGAGCGGTTGAAGTAAATGTACGCCTCTCATGTTGTACCACGCTGCTAGCTAAGCCTAAGCTCCTTCTTTCTGTTTTTATTTTATCTCGGGAAGTGCTTTAAGGCTCACATGCAAGTGCCTCCTTCCTCTGTATAAATACCTAGGTTAAGCTAAGTGTTTTGCAACTCAAAACACTAGCCTTCCATTGAAATTTCTTGCAGAATTCTCCTAAACCCTTTTCCTGCCTCCATTTT
>JANIMX020000541.1:3346465-3360110 GCA_024582655.2 Erythroxylum kunthianum
TACGCCCAACAGTTTTTGTCACTTGCAGAATCTTGTCAATTTCGTAATGAAAAGTGGTTATATCTAATCCAAGATTTTAGCCCACATAATTAAAAATCTCAACAATAGATAGACCTGTATTTCATGAGGACTTCTTGTTCAATTAGAAGTGTAATACCAATCAGCCTTTTAATCCAAAATCAAGTAGATATAAAAATGCCAAAATTAAATAAAGATATATTTATCATATATCTTAACAAAATGTTTGATAATAAAGAAAATTATAAATAACTAATAAAAATTTCAAGTTTTTGAGTAACTGATAAGTTTGTTACTTTATGATTAGAAAGTTACAAATTAAAGTTACAAAAATTATCTTTTTATAAAATTTTAAAAAAAACACCGCATATAATCAAATATCATTCACCTCTAATTTGTTGTCGTTATTATTGAGTTAATTACTATACTACAGTCAAGGTCTGTGATGCAAACTTTAACCGAAAGCCACTTGAATTTTCACCCAACATAATCGACTAGGTCACTAGGGCTAGCAACAAGCAGAAAAGAAGGTAGGTCCATTTTTGAATTGGAGTCCCTCTTAAAACACAGAGATTGTCCCTCTTATATTCAACGGCTCAACCTACACGCCAAAATGAATGGGGTCCACCTTTTTATTCCAAGTCTTCCCAAATGATCACACCCCTCACGTCAGGTCTTGTCCACGCAAATTGGCGTAGAACCAACCAACGCCGGTAGGCCCAACCTACTCTGTCCCTACACCCATGTCAATCCAACGGCCATTCACGTCATATTTATAAACCAACGGTGCAGATCGAGGGAATCCAGGAGATTTTGACACCGCCGCCAAGCTGGCCACCGTTGGCCGTTACGTGGATTCTTTTGTTTAGGGCTAAACCGTAGCATATGATGTTTTTTTAATGATTATATTTAAAGGTCGGGAATGAGTCAGACGCACCAATAAGCCCGGTGGCACGTGTTCCGCACTCGTGGACGCTCAGCGAAAGCGGTCCCCTCATTTCCTTCTTTGGGAGTGACCTAATTTACATGCAAGTCTTTTTTGTGACATCCTTTTCGCTTTAAATTGAATAGGGTCTAGTGGAATCAAAACAGAAAAATATATACTTCTCATTTTTCAATTGTGAATATTAGATCCAACGTGTTTGAGATTATTTAATTTTAATATTTGAAGTTGAGTTTATATCAAATTTAAGTCATACTATAATTCTGTGCCTTGGATATTTTAAAACAGGTGAAACAATTGTATTTTTCTTATTAAACATATGCACTTTGTCAGGAAAGATTTTTTTAGGGATAGGTTTGGATTACCAAACTATCGTTCCAGTTGAACTTGCTGAATTCCTCTCCAATCTTTATGTAATTTGCTCTTTGTCGTTTATTAATAATATAAGGGATGTTGCATATAAATGGCAGGGTCTGAGATGCCAACCTGATTGGGATTCCTTATCCTACAGTGATACCTTTACATGCCTGTCTTTATATATATAAAAAAATTCATACTATACAAAGAATTATCCTTATTTGAAAAATAATTCTAAGCAAAAAAAAAGAAAAAAGACAGTTAAAGCTTTTTAAATTCTCATTTATAATTAACAGAGAACAAAGGTCCAATTAGTGCAGTAAAACTTAATTAACTGAAATCCCATTATACACGTCTTTCCTTTAACTTTGAAAGTAAACGTAAGGACAAGTAAATTGCACGGACGAGGAATTGAGGAATGCCTAATAAGTAGGTCTCCGAACTCAAATTCAATTCTTACCTCTACCTCTGGAAGTAACTATGTCGTAAGCAAGTTTTAAAAACAATTGCATGGGCGGCAACATTGAGGGTTTTTTCTTAGAGGTACGTTGAAGTCTATGTCATGAACATAAAAAAGCATAAATACGAATCCTCGTTCTATGTGTGACGTAACGCAAGACACAACCAACTCTCTTCTGCTTCTTCTGCCATAGCCATGGTAAATGTCAAAATGATTACATTCAAAAGACTAGTTATTAAAAGTCTCTTTACGCTGGAGGTTATTGAGTTAGTCTAAAGTTACTAAAAGTTTGGTGTACGGAGAAAAAAAGCATTCACTATATAATATTACAAGTTCTTCTATTAATTATTTAAATTAAATAATAATTTAATATTGAGTTTTTACAGGTTTTAATATATATATATATATATAAATATTTTAATTAAAAAGAGAAATTACATATCCAAACACTTCCTATTGAAAATGTCTCAAATATGTAAATAAGAACCATGTTTAACTTCTATTATTATAGGTTGCCTTCTCACAATAAGCTATAATATTATTTATTAGCAATTCCATCGAGAAAAAATAATAACTTATATTGGGCGAGCGTGGATACTGGATAGTCTTGTATTTTAGTGAGGAGAATCCCACATTTGCATTAAAAATTGAAGTGAGAGGGTACGCTTACAATATATTCGGCTTTGTTTTGGACCCTTTTTCCTTATCGGTATTTCCGGAACTACCCCTTCGGAGATGGACAGCCAAAGGACATCCTTTTCGCGGTCCTCGAAAGTCGAGCCACGGTTAGTGATGCGGTCAGGCTCGGACTACAATGCGCCACCGTGTTCGCCTGGCACTTGGCTGGCTCACGTCTACAGCACCCGAGGCCACAACAACTGTTTTCCCGTTTCACTTACCCCACTATTATCAAATTTATTTTTCCCACCTCTTCCGTTAATATTACAACACAACTAAACAAATTCAGTATTTTCTCTTTACAAAAATCAAATAAAAGATATCAATCATTTTTTTATTTTTTATAAAAAAATTATTTTTATAATTTAAATCTATGATATTTTAATCACGAATAAACAACCTTACCGTTGCTTCACCTCTTCCATCAATTATTTTTGTTAAATTATTTTGTCATTTTAATTAAATTATATACCCTTAAAAACATTATTATCCTAACCCATGCAAATATATAGTGTTGGAAACTGCGATTAGACATCAATCTACCGTGCATATTTCCGAATATTATATACCGTAAATAACTTTAACATATATATATATATATATAAAATCTTAAATGGACAACAAATTTGACGAAATTAACACTTTGTTAAATATTGTATCATTTTATTTTTTTAAAATAAAAAATAAACTCTACGATAACATAATTAATTTTTTAAATTAACTAAAAAGTGAGTCACACTAATAATGAGCTCTATTGCTTATACATTTTAAACAGTAAATTCTACTTGTCACATGAGAGTAGGTCTCACATATATTAAACCGTAAGTTTCACTCATTAAAAAAGATAAAAAATAATAACACATTAATATTGACATAATATTTAACTATTGAAGGGTTAATTCTGTTAAATTTTAAATTTGTTTTTGAAAATATTGAGTTCAATTTAAATATTTTAACGTATGCTTTATATTTTATTGCAAATTTCGAGGGAAAAATAAACTTTTAACCTATCTTTTTTATTATGATAATGATGTTTAATATAACCGCTAAAATACTATAAAAAGTGAATAATGTTTAATACAGCTGTTAAAGTAGTATACAACCGTAAAACTCATAGAATTATGTATAAAATTGAAAAAAAAAGAGAGGGTCTATCATATCATTTTGATCACCTTGAAATGGGGAATTATTAGTAAATCATCAACTAGTCTTTAATTGATCAAATTTATACACTTGTTGGCTGAATAGTGGAATAAGTATTAATAAAGAGTAATATATTTCTTATTTCACGTGTTTCTGAATAACAACTTGGTTTTTCATAGTTTTTGCTTTTTAGTTACAACAAAATGGTTGATTTAATATGAATTAAGTAATAACTGTATATACGTCTCCGTGTTGATGCACCATCATAATATGAATAACGTTATTTTAATTGTGGCATGTTGATATTTGTAAAAGAATATAATAAAAAGCTCATCTAATATTCTAGTTTAATATATAGAATTATCATATTTAATGAAAATTTTATTAAATATATTGCAATCATAAGTTGAAAATAATTACACTATCATATTCTATAAATCTTATCTAATAATTGTTATATTTCTAATCAATTATCAAACATCTTTATACTTTTCAATATCTAAATTTTCCTTGATATTTTTAAGATTTAATATTCTTTGAAGCAACTGGTAATATTACTCTTTTGTGACCGGAAGGTCATAAGATTGAGTCACGGAAACAATTTTTTTGTAAAAAAATACAAAGATAAAATTGCGTATAATTGAAGACCCTAATTTAACCCTCACAAAGCAGAAGAACTGAGTTTGTTGTATGTGTTATATTGTTAACAAATTATTATTGAGCTTAGCATTAAGATACTAATCAACATAATTACTTTACCTAATGAAGAATAGATTAATTAAAGTGAGACATCACATTCGGTATCAAATAATCAAAGTAGACTTGAGCAATAACGGCATCATAAAAAAGCAAGAATAATAAAAGTCATTTAATTAAACTCTGAAAATTGATGGAAAAGAAATAAAATAAAGGTACAAAATTGATCTTAAAAATAAAAGAATGTTCTATTTAATTTCCAACCATCCACAACAAACAAAATAACTAAAAGCTCCGGCTCCACCACAGAAGTACCCATGAATGCTACAACCCTACCTTCAAACGACACAATCTATCGGAAAAAGCAACATCCGCTTATAAAACGACGGCGTGAACTATTAGTCACAGTGAATTGAGGGTGTTTTGGTAACTTCAACTGATCCACCACTCTCCTTTTCTCTCTCTCTCTCTCTCTCTCTCTAGCTCTAGTCCTCCCAGCCTCTTTGGCTATTCATTAGCTTTCTGTGAGGTCCTTTTGCTCTTGGCCAACAAAACCAAAACCAAAACCACTGTTTCGAGAATTGTTTCTTTAAACCTGAACGACCTCCGATGATATATTCCTCTTCTCCGACATGGGCTCCCGTGCTTTGACCATCACTACTACGCCACTCCGGCAGCTCTCCATGTAACCACCCTTGTTCTTTGTGTTTCAATACTCTTGCTTTTTGAGAAAAAAAAGAGATTTCTTTTTTTCTTTCCGTTGAACTCAGTTTCTGTTTCTGTTTGGTTTTGCTCTGACCTTGTTGTGTCTACTCTGTTCCATCTTTGACATGCTTCTTCTTTCCTCTACTCCTTCCTGTCAATTTCGAGAAGTTTGGATGCTTCTTCAAAACATCTAGTCGATGCTTTCGTGCGTTTCTTTGTTGACTATCGATTAAAAATGAAATATCTTGACCGATTAGATGTTCGACGATGTTTTCAAGCATTGGTTTTCCGTATTTTAAGTTGTAGAGTTGCTTTATGATTTCGTTTGAATATCGTATACTTGAAAGAGACGACCGGAATCGAAATGGATTTGTAAGCTCTTCTTTTGTAAAAGTACGGGGAACTGTTGACTGTAGTTGGTTTGCGTTCTGGGATTTTAGCTTTTTATGTGATTATAACGATGATAATGGCTTCCATATTTATGGGAACTGAAACATTACTACTACTTCAGTGGGCGATGGAAATGATTTTTATTAATTCTGGGTGTGTTGAGCATCGTTGTTTTATTTCCTTCTAACAATTTAAGGAATTCATTCATTAACGATTTCCCTAATTATATGATCGTGGCTTTCTTTTACTGTTCATTGCATGGTGGTAAATGAGGACTTAACTTGGTTATTGGTTTTTCGATTTGGCCTTGGCAATATTTTTTTCTGACTTCCTGCTTCTTTTACCTTATCTTTTCTGTGCTTACAGTTTCCAGAGCTGGATGTGTTGATGTCTAGCATTGAAGATTTATTTGCTAGCTTGTGAAATTTTAGGAAAATCTAAAATTTAACGTTCCGTGTTATGTTTATTCAGGGGATTGTTCCACCAGGCCAAAGCATTCAATTGTAAGCTATTTCTCTTATGTACACTATTCTCCCTTGCTACATATGGACTTGGTACAACAAATGGAATGCAGAAATCAGCCGAATTTGGTGCATGTGGGATCTCTGGAGGTGATCAAGGAATTGGTTTTCAAGATTTTGTCTTTGCTGATGCAAGTTTTAGCAATGCTGTTGGAAGTCCAAAAGCCCATGTTAACATTGAGACTGTTTGTGCTGATTCTGATTCATTCTGCTTTCCTTCGACGTTGCCTGGTTTTTCATCCAGAGAGCACAAGCTTGAAGTTGGAGGTCTAGAAGTTGGTAGGCCTCTGTATGATAGTCGAACTTCAGTTAGATCAAATGTGGGTAGTGGAAAGAACAGTAACAAGAGCTGGTCATCAGATTCTGGTATTTTTGAGCTGCTGAATGGCAATACTGTTTCTTGTTTTTTGAATGTCAGAGGAGGTACTGATGAATTATCATCCGTGCAAACTGATACTGTGGATCAATATGATCCTTCTTCTTGTAGACACCCTTTACGAAGCCAGAGGAGGAATGTAAGGTTGAATGGAAACTCTAAGACAATGCAATCTAGTTCTTTTGGTGCTTCTCCTTCACCCCATGTAGAAATAAACCCCCCTGTGCTTGACTGGGGAGAGAAGCATTTATACTTACCCTCTGTAGCTTTTTTAACTGTGAGAAATACATGTAATGACAGCATTTTACATATCTATGAACCGTTTATTACCAATTTACAGTTTTATCCCTGTAATTTTAGTGAAATTTTGCTAGGACCTGGTGAAATAGCTTCAATTTGTTTGGTATACTTACCAAGATGGATGGGTTTGTCCACAGCTCACTTGATCTTGCAGACAAGTGGTGGTGGCTTTCTGGTCCAGATTAAGGGTTACGCTATCGAGTCCCCTTACAAAATTAGCCCCTTAATGACCTCTGATGTTCCTTCAAATGGACAGTCAAGTAGGAATTTGTCCTTGTTTAATCCCTTTGATGAAACCCTTTATGTGAAGGAAGTGAGTGCATGGATATCTTTTTCTGTAGGGAATGTTTCCCACCACATTGAAGCAATCTGTAGAAGAGAAACTATTGAAAATTCAAATGAGCTTACTGTATTGACTGCTAATGATTGGTTAGTTGTGAAGAATGACCAAGTTGATTCGCCGCTAATGGGTATCAGACCTCTTGAGAATTGGGAGATTGGACCTGAAACCGGTAGAACTATTTTAGAGATTGAGTTCTCATTTGTTACTGAAGGAAGAATCGCAGGTGCTTTTTGCATGCAGTTGCTGAGGTCTTCTCAAGAAAAGTCTGATAAGTTAATGATTCCTCTGGAGGTTGATCTTGACAGAAAAGTCGTGTCTGATGGAACAACAGGTTCTCTTTCAAGTTCTCTTGAGGTGTTGGTACCATGCAATGCCAATTGTACAGCTTTTGTGGTCATCTCTTTGAGAAACCAGGGACCTCATGTATTGAAGGTAATGCAAATTAGTGAAGTTGCAGTAAAGAAGGTTTTCCAGATAAAGTATGTTGAAGGCTTGCTTCTTTTCCCTGCCAGTGTAACAAAAGTAGCCACATTGACATGCAATCAAGTGCTTGCAAAGTTACGTGATTCCCCAACCAAAATGTCAAGTCTTAGCAAAAAGTGCAAATTGGTTGTTCTGACAAATGACTCTAGCAGTTCTCAGATTGAAATCACTTGTCGGGAGGTATTGGATGTTTGTCTGGGAGCTCAAAAGGATTCCACTGTTGGATACAATCATAGTCCTGAAAATGATGCAATTTGCAATAGGGATCCAGGATCCTTGGATAGTAACATACAAATTTCATCACAAAACAAGGTAAATTGATTCTGATAGACATTTCTTGTTTTTGATATTCTTGATGCATATTTGTGAGGATTTAAATTTTATCAGAGAGATTTGCCAGAGTTATATATTCTTTCTCTCATCACATGGATGGTAATATTTCTAATTCTGTAAATACATCAGGAGAAATGTATGACAACCTTGGTTTATATTTTAAATGTTTGTTTTCTTGGTGTGACAACCTGGGTGTGACTTTATTCCAATTAGTTTAAAGACAAAGTTACAAAGTTGAGGGGAACTGCTTGTTAATATACAGACAAAAAGTACTTTCTTTTTTTCCTTCTAGAGTTCAACAGCTCTTGAATGCGGTTTACATGATCGGTAACATCTTTAGCTGGGGTGAATCAATATTTTATTAGTTAGACTCTAGTCAATGGAGGAATGAAAAAACTTCAGGATTGTGTTGTTAGTAGAGTTTTTAAACTGATTCACCAGTCTGCTACTGTGTCCTGTTATAATTTTGAGTTGTCTATAACAGTTCTCAAGATTTGGTTTGGTTTTGTAATCTTCTGTTGGAAAATGCCATCCTTCTTGCCAACTCCTAGAACATTGCACCTGTGGGAGGTTTTGGGGTTGGGAGTGGGAGTGGGAGTGGATTGAGTTCTGGAAAGGATAAAAGATTATCATTCTTTGGTTTTACACACACACACAATGCACAATTGCATCTGAATCTGTGCTCGTTAGCCTATGTGTCTATGTACTCAAGCATGTAAAGAAGCTAGTATGTCCCAAATGGCTTTGAAGGTGTCCATCCTAATTACCTGCGACTAAGGTCTCTTAGTCTAGAGAAGGCTGCATACATTTGATGACCCTCGTCAGGCGGGGAGCCTTGTGCACTGGTTATAAGGTCTCTAAGTCTAGAATGCCCATATTTACATGTTCCATTTGATATTCATTGTGCATTGTGCTAAGGTTCCTTCCTGAATTGATGTTGAAGGCATTGGAGATGGCAGAAGTGGACGAATTTGTATTGGGAAATTGGAAATCTCAAGGTACTACCTATGGCATGTCTGTGCTCGATGATCAGGAGTTGTTGTTCTCAATGGTTGAGATTGGAAGTCATGCCTCTAAGTGGATCATCGTAAAAAATCCTAGTCAAAAGCCAGTTGTAATGCAGCTCATTCTTCATTCTGGAGAAATTATAGAGGATTGTAGGACAGATGGAAATTTGGGTCCCTCTTTTTCAAAAAGTTTGCTTCACACTGAGCTTAATGCATCGACTAGGTATGGATTCTTAATGGAAGAAAGTTCACTTGCAGAAGCTATAGTCCATCCTTATGGTAAAGCAGCATTGGGGCCTATATTCTTTCACCCTTCAAGTCGGTGCGGATGGAGAAGCTCAGCTTTGATAAGAAACAATCTGTCTGGTGTGGAATGGTTACCGCTCCAGGGATTTGGCGGGTCCGTTTCTCTACTCTTGCTTGAGGGATCTGTGCCTATTCAAGAAATAGGATTTAGTCTAAATTTCACAATTCTAGATACTGTCTCTCCTCTGGGTGTGGTATTTCACATGAAAGAGGTCTCTTATGCTTGTTCTCAGCCATTGTCAAAAGAACTGCATGTCAAGAATATAGGAGATTTGCCAGTTGTGGTGAAAAGAATTGAGATTTCGGGAACACAATGTAGCACGGATGGCTTCTGTATTCATCCTTGCAAAGAGTTTTCTCTTGAGCCAGGAGAGTCGGGAAAGCTTCTTATTTCATACAATGCTGATTTTTCTGCATCCATGGTACAAAGAGACCTTGTATTGGTCTTGAGCAGAGGAATTCTCATAATACGGATGAAGGCTAGTCTTCCCTTTCACATAATTAATCTTTGTAGGAAATCAGTGTTCTGGATATGGCTGAAGAAATTATGTGCAGCATTTGTCCTTCTTGCTTCGTTTATCTTTCTGATATGCTACTGCATACTTTTTCAATTGGTTGCACTTGGCTCAGAGAGCTACTCCTATAAGAATACCAAATGTTCTGGTAATACCATAAGAAGTGCAGGAAAGTCTTCTCGCACTCAACGAAACCCGAAACACATTAAACACCCTCTTTCTACTGAAATGGACTTATTAAGGCCACATGATGAAGATAAATCCTTGAAACAGGCGGGTATATATCTTAGAGATCAAGATGGACTGGCAGAGCAGGGAATGATCATTCAAACACCAGAACTAGGAAATCATAAACGAATTGACAATTTGATGTGCAATGACAAGGATGAGGCAATACTGGCACTGCCATCAAAATCTATGAGTGGGAATTTAGGCTCAGTTGAAGGTTCTCAGTCATGTGAACTTACTGTCAGGACAGGAAGAGAGAAAGGCAGAAGGCGACGGAAGAGGAAGAGTGTTAATGCAGGTTTAACAGGACTCGTGGAAGTCTCAAGCAGTCAAAGTGGAAATTCTACACCTTCATCTCCCTTATCACCTGCAATTTCTCTGGCCCCTAATGCTACATTGTTAGCATCTCCTGGTTCGGACGCAATTGAGGTTATAAGTCCTTTCGGTCAAGTGGTTAACAAGCATTGCAGGAAGGTTCAAGTTTCTGAACTTGCTTCCGGGAAAGTTATATCAGAACCCAATGTCTCTTTCAAGTACTGCAATAAAAGCTGCTTTTCTTCTACTATAGAGCAAACTTTGGTGCCAAGGAGAAGTTTAAGCAAACATGTTCTGTTACCTTCTGCAACATTTCCTAGTGCTGGTAGGTCTGCTTCCAGTATGCTTCCTTCAACACTAGGTACTTGTTCCACAATTTCTCCTCTTGCTCGAGCTCCAGGACCTAAAGTTTACAGTCAGGGAACTGATAATTTGGAAAGGAAAGCAGGGGACAAATATACATATGATATCTGGGGTCACCATCTTTCTGGCCTTCATTTAACGGACAATCCGAAAGATGTTCCAACAATGAAAACCATAACAGTAAACAATTCCAATAGCTTCTTTGTAAGCGATCCACAAGCTCTTGTAGCAAAATCTAAGCCAAAGTTTGTCAGCTGCTTTCAACCAGAGGGTTAATGTTAATTTTATTAAATAATCATCTGGTGTTCTTGTGGTTCTACTCATCCCTTTGCTCTTTTAACATGGTTCACCTTGGTAACTAATATAAGAACTAAAGGTCATAATAACTCCTAAAACTCTTTGGTATCAAGATTCAAGAGCATCTGCTGTTTCTATCCCAATTCCCCTGATATCTTGGTAAATGGCTTATATTCTGGAAAACAGAATGCTGCAGAAGGCAAAAACATAGAAACATGTGGTTTTTCCATATGAATTGGATGGTTATGTTAAGAAGCCGTAGCAGATGCAGCAGATTGATGGGATCAAAATTATTTCTTATAAATAAGTATTAAGTGATTGAGATTCCGATATTTTTACTATGCAAAACAGAAATGAATATATTGGTGTCTAACCAAACAAAAAAGTCTCATCCACCAAAATCTCACGGGAACATTACATGATAGGGAGGACTATCTAAATAAAACTTGTCCATTTTGTTTACATGCATATAGATTCCTTGTTCTTCTTTTAGCTTCCCCGTATTAGAATGATCAGAATCTAAATCTATATAGTACGAGTTAATAATCAGTTATGTGCAAATATGTTTATTCGTTTTTAGTCACTTTTTGGTGAAAAAATATTTACAGTCATTCAAACAAACTTATCACACTTATACCAATTTTTCATATAAAATACCTAAAGTACTCTTAATAAAAAATTGAGTGATAACGCACCTCTACCATTGGGAGATTAAACCCAATATCGGGTTTAATCTCCTAATAGGGTTCATCTCTTTATCTCTCAATGAAATCCGATATTAGGTTTAATCTCCCAATTAAATTCGATATCGAGTTTCATCTCTCAACGAAACCCGAGATTAAACCTGATATCGGGTTTAATTTCCTAATGAGGTTCATCCCTTTATCCCTCAACGAAATCCGATATCGAGTTTAGTCCTCCAGCTAAATTTGATATCGGGTTTCATCTCCCAACGAAACCCGATATCGGGTTTCATCTCCTAACTAAACTCGATATTGAGTTTAATCTCCTAATAAATTTTATCCCCTCATCTTTCAACGAAACCCAATATCGTGTTTAATCTTCTAACGAAACCCGATATCGGGTTTAATCTCTCAATTAAACCCGATATCAGGTTTAATCTCCCAATGAGGTTCATCCCTCAACGAAACCCGATATCGGGTTTAATCCCCAACGAAACCAAATTTCGCGCAGCGGATAATCAAATGCAAACCTTAACAAAATCATACGCAGCGAAAAATAGTGTGGTCGAGCCACATTTATTCATAATAAAACAGTTTATACATAATCAAATCAAAAGTACGCAAGGTACAGGCCTTGAAGGCCATTACAAAAAGCTTACACAAAAAATATACAAAGTACAACAGACTCATTCCCTTCATCCATTACGAAACCTGAATCGGGTTTAATCCCCAAACTAAACCTGATAAGCTTGAAGGATCAAAGATACAAAAACCTTCAATGTAGGAAGGAAGAATGGTAAAGGAGACGTTATCACTTAATTTTTTATTAAGGATAGTTTAGGTATCTTACATGAAAATTTGGTATAAATGTAATAAGTTTATTTGAGTGATTATAGACGTTTTTTCGCCAAAAGGTGGTTAAAAACAAATTTGAGATTTGAGATATTATATTTAACAATTTCTACATTTTATGTATCCATATTAAAGTGAAAAAGCCTTATTTCTTTGTCACAGTATTTTTTATTTCTTGAAAAATTAAAAGTTTCATTCAACTAAAAAAAATGTAACTTACAGCAGAAACTATGGTATAATTAGAACCCCTACACAGTGAAATACCCTCACAGAAAGCAATAACCTCGTTCCCTTCTGAAGCACGTGTGGAGGCTACCTTCTGTTTTTTTTTTTTTTTGAATTGGAAGGCTACCTTCTGTTAATATACGAAACACGACCTGCCCTCCATCCTTGGTACTATCTCGCCTCCAGTGTACTCAAATCAATTGATATATGGCGGCTCCATCATCCTCTCTTCTTGCTCCTGGAGATTGATACACGATACTGGTCAGGTACTATTGCTTGTATATTTGGCCCAATTTGAATTGCATGTACAAAAATTTTATGTTCCATCCTCTTCTATGAAGTCATTCATCTATTTAATTGCTGAAGTTGCATGTCATGGAATCTGCGGAATTCTCCATTTCAGCACTGTTTCTGGGCTGAGGTGAACATGTATCTGTTTAATAGTTAGCCGTTGCCTTATATAATTGATTGTCATATCAGTTAATCTATCTGCTGCATAGGACTCCTTTGTGAAGATTCTTCTATTCCTTTCCCCCCAAATGTTATAAATCCTGTTGCTTAAGGTTAATTTTGCTACTAACCAGCTCAGCTCCCTTTTTTCGTTTCCTGCTACACCATTGTATGAGATCAGGCCATTCATAGTTTGGGAAGTCTACTGCATTTAGGTTTTTCACTAGTTCCCATACTTTTGATGTGTATGGACACTCAAAAAAACAAGTGATTGGTTGTTTCCTCCTCTTGGCTACAGAATACGCATGTTCCAGATACTCTGATGAATTTCTTTAGCCTTGAAAGTTTACTTATTGTCTGTTTGGTTAAGCGGATGAAATCAACTGATAGCTGATTTATTCTAATTAGCTCATAGCTAATTCTTTGTAACCTGTTTAGTAAATGACTCTTATCAGCTACTGATAGCTGATCAAGTCCTAAACAACTCATGATACAAAAAGTTACTGAACGCAGACCATGTTTGGTTGAGCTGATCGAACTCAGTTGATAGTTGATAACTGGTAGCAGATTAAGAATTATTGTTTGGTAAAATAACTGATTACAAGTAGCTGATTAAGGTTAATTTACCAATATAGACATGATTCATAGAGACAACAAA
>JANIMX020000541.1:3405165-3429351 GCA_024582655.2 Erythroxylum kunthianum
TTACCTGTATAGATACGATACTTGAATGTAAACTAAACTGTAGCCTATAAATATCAAGTGTAAATACAATGAGAGACTTTCTCAACATTCATACAATCAAATTATATTTTCTTCAATTTTTTCAGCTTTTAGTTTTCGTAGTTTACTTCAGTTTTGTCTCGCCTTTCACACCAGACGCTCTTTGGAGTAGTTTGGGAATTCACAGGTTAGGAGACAGAATCCATCTTCTAGCTCTATCGACTGATTTAGGAAACAATGTTATCGACCTTAGTCGATACAACGACTGAACTGTAATTTTTAGCGATAACACAAACTAACTTCCTAATATCAAGCTAGCTAACTTCATGAAGATCAGCAACTAATCCCAACTTATTTGACAATTTCAGCATCTTGAGTTAACTAAGTCAACAGTCTCCAATCTGTTTAGAGAAGGTCAGGAGATATGGAGACATTTCATTTGCCAGTTAGTACGAGAATACACTTATACAGTATATCTGTGTAGATGAGGTGTTTCAGCTTGTTTATGAGAATCTTGTCCTGTCGATTTTTCCTTTATCTTCATGTTCACAACATTATCTTTTGAACTTTCTTTTCAACCCATTGCTGAATTTTTCCTTTGGAAATGGAACTAATTCTAACTTCTTGCTTGTGACTTAATTGCTACGCAATTTCATAGCGAAGGACAGTAAAGGGAAATGAAATTGTTTTGCAATTAAAAATGAACAAAGTCTATTCATGCCAATGTGAACCTTTACAGCTGAGGAAGTGGTTGAAATTGGTACAGCGTCTGCTAATAATTCCAACATTAATACATCCATCTGATGGATGTACTCATATGGGAATAGCTAGTGTAAACGAGTGAAACATGAAACATCAGCTTCGTGAAGTCTTATGATAAGTTCGCCGGAACTAGTGAAATCCTGAAGATTTGGAACAAATGGAAATATTCGTTTTGACAGGTGACAACACACCACTTCCAAGGGTCTGCAGTCTAGCTAGCTATCACTAATTTCTCCGGGAATTATGTCTATTACAAGAAAATTAAGCCTTGCTATGAGAATCCTTTTGAAAGTTAACGAATTGTCTTCTATATAATTACAGAATGCTATGTGTTATGCTTACTATATCGCTGAAACTACATGATAATGTTCTGATAGTTCCAATATTCCCAAAAACCTGACTGACACAGCAATGCTTGTGTCAAAATATAACATTGCCTGTCTACTTCCAGAAACAGTTTACTCAATTGATCGTGCACGCTATTTGGGGGTCCATTATTGTCGCTGGAATTCTCAGAAACTTGGAACTAATGCTAAATGTTTCTGCAATAGACAGTTCAGTTGCACGCTCATTACTGCAAGATAATATAAAAAGCAGAGAGCACTTGGTTAGCGATAAGCCAGACCTATAAGGCCATAACTCACTGTGAAACAGTGACGTATATGTGGAGGACAAGAGTAGGCCGTGTAAATGTTTACCAAGAGCCGGCAAACGGGCAAAGATAAGAGCAATAGGATTGCATTCAATAAATCAACCTACTTGGGACCAAAATTTTGTCTGGCATGTGCTGGCCTTAAACAAATAAAAATGGAAAGTGACTTCACTTGTTAACTACAGAATCTGATCTTCCCGTCATCCTCATTATGATTTAGCTCTGGTCACATATTGTTTCCTTCTAATTACTGATTCTAATACCATAATTCTCTTCTCCTAGTTTTAGCCGATGAAGATGTTGGGAATATATTGCTTGTATTTGCACAATTTCTATGCAGAATGGCGGGTGTTAGCCATGGTTTTCAAGGCCATTCTGTCACTTATCTCTCTCTTAAGTTGGAGTATTGACAGACGAGGTGATGCATTAGAAGTGGTCCAGTTTTCAGTTTGAACTGTCCCATTTTGGACCACAACTATCCAGCAAATGAAGATTGTGACTGCTCTACTGTAGGGTTCTCTTCTTGGGGTAACTTTCATATCCTAAAATTGTATATGTGACGGAATGGATATAGCTAATGTTGGTTTTGAAGCATTGAAATTTAAATAAGGCATAAAAATGGGAGGAAAACGTATATATTTTTATTAACCGCATTGCTTTTAATATAGAGCTTAAACATACATGACATATAAAATATCTTCCTAGTATCAAGGAAATCATAAGAAGATATTCCCGATATCAAGCAGAAATCAAATCTAAAATATCTTCCTAAAGATAAGTCATAAAAATATTTTAATATCAAACTAATATTTAAACAAATCAATCAAAATAAATCCCTAAAAATATTTTAATATCAAACTAATATCTAAACAAATCAATCAAAATAAATCCCTAATTAGACCGGTCTAATTATTCTACATAATAATAATAAAAATATCTGAAACAACTAAGTCATATCTTAAACAACTACTTTCTTATACAAATGTACATAAAAATTGTTGGTCACTATTGTACAACCGATTGATCAATTACTTTTCCCTCTTGGGTTGGTATCATATCAATGATAATGGGCATAATTTAAGTGCCCAATTGACCTTATCCTGAAATGAAGGGAATATGGTTATTGTAGCTTTTGTTGTACATATCCTATGGAGCTTTAAGATTAGATCGACAAAAACAAATTATCATGCAGTAATTTTCTGAATTCAAAACCTGACATTATATCCTTCCTATAGGACACTGGGCCACATCACAACAATCCCTTAATTGATCAACTATCAGAACATTTTTTGCATAGCAATGCATCTACTGACAGAATGACAATACCAACCACGCTGATAAGAATGTTATAATATCTTGAAATTTTTCTTAACCTATGATAGAATAAATGATAGAAATGGGCACTTCCTTGCTTGCTTTGTAGAAGAATATACTAATACTAATCTCAGAAACTCGAAAATCACTTACATCCACAACCATCGCAACCAAGTAGTCCCAAGAGAGAACCAAAATCTATTCGTGTTCTTCTAATTCCATGTTCTTAATGCTTGTGTGAGTCATTTATTTCAAACAGTCAAGTTCAAATACCCTTTGTTTTTTGACCTCTTACATTTTTTAAGACAATAAAAATGGAGTAGTAGAAACCAAGAAAAGGAAAAAAAAAGAAAAGAAGAGAAGCTCAAAAGATGATAAGTAGTAGGTGCAATGATTTTACATTGGACAATTCCATAATATCACAAGCTCACGAGCCTGAAAGTTGGATATGTGAAGAAGACGGATGTCTCCCACTATCCTACACATAAAATGCCATATCCAAATGCTGCAATCACATGAGAGTTTTTTATTAGAATGGCAGGTGAGACCAGTCACCGTTCCTTCTAACATCAGAAGGTTTACAAGTTACAACATATTTTAAGGCTCCTGTACTTGCTACCTAGGTTCCCACTAATGAATACAAGTCATCTTTTCGATCATATTTCAATTGAGCTTTACTAAATGCACTACAAGGTGTCTTCCACGACTCTCTAGACCAATTACATTTCTTAGGTATAATTTGATACTATATGAATTAAACCCGTAAAAGTAGAAAGTAAACTTGATATCGTTTCCTAATATATTTTTAGTCTTTGTTAATTTGATTATTTATTCATCATTCTTTTAGAAGAATCCGAAAATCAAAGGATCATTTTCGAACTTCTTGATATAACTTTCCAAGCTAAATGGTAATTAGAGAAAAATCAGCAAACCATAAAACTCATTAGTAACTCTTGGAAGTTGTCTCATATCATAAGAGTTTCTTTAATTCTTTCCCCTCCTTCTATAGTGCAGGCTTTGGAAACACAAAGTAAACCCACAAAAAAGAGTTAACAACTTTATTGCACATACGTGCTTAAGGTTTGATTAAGGAAGTGATTAGTTCGTCTGTAAGCACTATAACTCGATGAAAGAAACATGCTTTTAATTTGGAGATTGCAAAAAAGGTTATGTAATAATGTTGGACAACTCTTTAGAGCATATGTTCCCTTCAAAATAATAATAGTAACAGAAAAGAGGAAGGCATAAAATATCTGCTTTACAGAAAGAAGTTAGAGATGGCTGAGTCTGAACCACATTTACAAGTATAGAAAAGCAAAAGGAAATAAAGAGAGATCACATGCTTTTGCTAATAGATACTTGGATTTGTGCATGATTTTATTGTACCTTCTCTCCTTTTATCTCATATATACCGAATTATTAGCATGCCTCCAACGATTGGTTTAAATCCTATTAATTTGAGAATCATTTATCAAAATCTGAAGTGTATGTGTAGTGAAGCATCCTGCAAGTGTATTTTATGTATTCCCTCAAATTAGAGGTTAACCTATCAACATACACATAACAAAGAGATCATAGTTTTCAGTTTATATATAGTTCTGATCATGTAATAATGTGAGTTTAACCTCCAAAAATAGGCATAATTTAAACACAATTCTTTTTAAAATGACACTTTTAAGTATAAGAAAACATAAGAAGAATATTTCGATGTGTTGCTTGCTAGAAGTATATAATCATAAAGAGCATGCATGTTTAGGATTATATTCTCTCAACAAAGAACACTGAAGTAAAGCTTTTAATAAAGTGGCCGAAAACATGGTGTGGCACTTAATGTTATGTCACAACGAGTACAGACAACACTAATCCTAGAGCTTAGCAACTCGTTATTAGTTTAGATTCCCACAAATTAACTTGCTTAGTTTGGACAAACAGCAGTTGGTATTAAAAAGTGGGCATCCTATGTTTTCAACAATTAATGATCTGATCATAATTATACCTCAGTGTAATTAAACTAAGCTTCATTAAACCTCTTTTATGGCTGGAATTGCAGGAGCTTGAAGATGGTGAACTTGCTGATGTAGGTCAAGCTGTAGTTGGAGATGAATGACTTGATGATGATTGACTGCCAAGTGGCTGTTTCTAAAAAGTACATATCAAACTCAACTAACTTCTTCACTTCCTCGACTTTTGATCATCGAGCCACTTTAACGTTAAAAGCTAAAGAATGTAATTATCTAGTGATTTAGTGTACAAGGGAAATGTAGAGTGAGCGTATTAAGAGGCAGAGAAAGAGAGAGCACGCTAAGATTTGGTATGATGAGAGAAGGCAGAGGATTGTCACACACACATGGCCTGGTGGCCAAGCGACAGTTACATACCACTTTTTCTTGCCAGTTCACTCTCTCTCTCTAAACACTTGCATGCGCAAGTACAACACAAGTGAGAGAACTCAGAAAAACAGTAATACTATACTAAACTGTCCCAATAACAGTATTTGACACTTTACGTACTTTTTTTATTGCTTCTCTTGTCACCTTCTTCTACTTCTGTCCTATATCTTAATAATTTTAAGGCTATGGATTTGTTATAATAAGCTTATTCGATTAGTTTAATGAGATTTGTCCGAGTCCCTCTCTCTGTTACTCTTTTCTTGGATGGCGCCTTTAAGCTCCAAATCCAATCCTCGTCCTTTTTCTATCTTATTCTGCTATATTGCTGCGAGCTTTTGTTGCTTTCTTTTCACTCTGTTCGAGACTTTTCCTTTTCGCTTCTATTTTAATGAAACAAGTAAAACTGGTGAACAATTGCTTGCTATAATGTACGGGCATTTCCATTTCTAGTCCCTCTCTTTCTCTGCTTTCAAGTTTCCCGCTCTCTGTAAAAAAATCCAAAGCAATGTGTTCTATTTTTCCTCTCTAATGGTGGGTTTCTTTTACTTTTTCGGAATCTGGATTGAACTATGAACTCAGTCATTTACTTGTTTTCCTTCTTCTTCTTTTTTATTCTAATCAGGTTCTGATTGATATTTCGTGAATTGTTGTTTCGTTTTGGAGTGTGAAAAAGATGAATACTAGAGTCCGCACTGCTCTTCAAGCAATGAAAGCTCCTTCAAACAATGACAAGGTAGTTTCTTCTCTACCCTCTCTCATTCACTCCTCTGTATGCCATTTTTTTTTTTTCTAAACACAGCTTTTATTTAAAAAAATTAAGATGGGATGTTCAGTTTGCTTCAAGTAGAGAAATAAGCTTAATTTGGTATTCAGTACATATTCTCTAAAATAGTATGTGTAAGTTGCGGGAAGTTTTGATTGGTTTCTTTTATATGTTCTTGCTGAATAAAAAACTTATCCGAAACAGAAAAGGTATGCTCTTTAGAATTTAGATCCAAAAATCATCTCTTGGTTCTTTCACTTATCTCAAGAAAGGAATAGTTTCTTCTTTTGCTTTTCTTTTCTTTTCTTTTTCGGTAAATTTCTCTATGCGACCTTTTGTTGACTTATATAATGCATCTGATATGTAATGTATAAAGAAGGAGAAGATGGAGAGTCCAGGAAGCAGGATAGTTGGTGCTCGGAAATCTGTAGTTAATCAGAGACGACTAAACAGGGAAAGGAAATTGGCCTTACTAGAAGATGTACTTAATATTTCAGTAAAACTTCATCTCAGTATTCGTATTGGAAACCATCCCCTGTTACTTCCTTTATTTAATTGTTACTTAGCTATAAATTTTCAGGTTGATAAGTTAAAGAAGAAGCTTAGGCATGAAGAGAACATTCACAGAGCATTGGAGAGAGCTTTTACAAGACCTTTGGGAGCTCTACCACGCTTACCTCCTTATCTCCCTCCTTATGTGAGTAAATTCACTGTTCTATCCTCTCTCTCCCTCTAATGTTTCTTAAGGAAATTTGCTTTTGACCATTAGGAAAGCAACAGCTATTGATAGAACCAAACAAATTATTGATTTCTGAATTCAAACTTGTAATGCGGGTCTTATTTTTGTTGTGCAGATGTTAGAGCTGCTTGCTGAAGTAGCTGTGTTAGAAGAGGAGGTTGTTAGGCTTGAAGAGCAAGTTGTGAATTTTAGGCAAGGACTCTATCAAGAAGCTGTATACACCTCCTCCGTGAAAAATGTCGAAAATTGTTATGAAGTTAATGATCAATCATCAATATCAAGATTGAAGCACACACGATCAAGGTCTCTATCCCAGGGTGAGGTCAATTTAGCGTCATTTACTGCTGCCCGGCCTCAACCTTCTCTTGCCAGAAGCATGTCAAGTAGAAAGTCCTCTTCGGACTCTATACTTGATCGATCAGGGCAAAATTCTAACAGGTCTGGAAATGGGAAACAAACTTTCAGTAAACTGGGTACCTCTTCATCTCCAATTGCCGATGGACGAGGTAAGGAGAACAGATCGATTATAAATTCTGTCAAGAGTAGACAGTCTCCAGATCAAAAAAGTACAAAAACTGTTACTCCAACAAAGAGACTATCAAACAAGCATGACTCAGAGGAGAAGTGTTTTGAACCTCTAAAGTTGCAGGTACATTGTAAATGGACGGATTATATCGACTACTAGTCTATGCTGTGTTGCAGACTTTTAATTGTGAACTTTTGTTGCTCAGCTAGAGTGCAGATTGGTAGACCCAGAAAGAGCACACGAATGCTCTTCAGGCTACTCAGATGGTAGAGTATCAGATACTAGTATTATGCCAAACAGGGTATCTGAGGATATGGTTAGGTGCTTGTCCAACATTTTCATAAGAATTAGCAAATTGAAGGACAAAGTAGCAGATTCGGCGGCTTTTCCAAGTCAGTTTTGCAATCCTTATGATATCTCATCAGAAATCAAGACTAAAGACATTGGTCCATATAAACATCTTTCTACAATTGAAGCTGGATCAATCGATCTCAACCGTGTAACAAATTCCTTGTTTCTGATCCATAGATTAAAGTAAGAGATTGCATAGGTTTTATTTTAAGATTCTTTCTTTTTTACGTCAGAGGCAATAACATTGGTGCTAACCCTGAAATTGTTTCAGGTTCCTACTGGAGAAGCTTGCCACTGTAAGCTTGGTGGGTCTTACCCATCAGCAAAAGCTTGCTTTCTGGATAAACATTTATAATTCATGCATGATGAATGTAAGGTTCAGTCTGTTCTTGGTATATGTGAAATCTGAAAATATAACTGAGAAGTCAGAACAGGGTTTGGAGAAATACGTCTAAAAGCATTTTCTTTTATCCTCCTTGTACCACACATTTACAAAGCTAGGCTGCTGATCTTTCAGGCTATTTTGGAGCATGGCATTCCTGAAACTCCTGAAATGGTTGTGGCACTAATGCAAAAGGTAAGAAGTACCTTTCTTCTTTTTGTTGTTCCCAAATTTCTGAGAAGATAACTAATAGCACTACTTGATGTTTGTCATTTGGTGAACGCTTTCAATGACAATCTTCTTTCTAGGTATCAATTAAAACGTTGATATGTGAGAAATATTCTTTTTTCTTGGGTCTTTATGTTGCAAGTTCTCGGAAACCTGTTGAACATTATTGAACTGAGAAATTCTCTTAACCCGTGAAATAAGAGTTCACATGGATGCTTTGTACTAAATGCTATGAGGTTCCTGACAGTTGTCCTTCTACATGCACATGCACATGCACATGCATGAACAAGAACTTCTAACCATCAATAGTATTTGTTTGACATTAGTATACATCCTTCAGGCAACAATAACGGTGGGAGGAAGGTTGTTGAATGCAATTACAATCGAGCACTTCATCTTGAGGCTTCCTTCCCACTTAAAATTCGTGAGTCACTTTATCTAAATAAAAGATAATGATATTCATTAAGGATGAATCACCAATACTGTTTCGTAGAATAAGTAGTATTTTGCTCACTGGATCATTTTCGATCAATATGGTAGACTTGCCCGAAAGCAGCAGCGAAAAACGATGAAATAAAAGCACGCAGCAATTTCGGGTTGGAGTGGTCTGAGCCTTTGGTTACATTTGCACTTTCCTGCGGAAGCTGGTCGTCCCCCGCAGTAAGTTTGGTCCCATTATATATTATCATTAATGATCGGGGGTTATGAATTATTTCTTGGTGATGTAGTTTCAGTAGCACACTTGCAAAAATATGCAGGTAAGGGTGTACACAGCCTCTGAAGTTGAAGAGGAACTAGAAGCAGCAAAGAGAGACTATATACAGGCAGCTGTTGGGATTTCTAAAACAAACAAGTTGATGATCCCCAAGCTGTTGGATTGGTACCTACTAGACTTTGCCAAGGACATGGAGTCATTGGTGGATTGGGTGTGCTTGCAGCTACCTGATAAATTAAGAACTGAAGCAGTCAAATGCATTGAAACAAGGGTAGGAAGACACCCTGTTTCACATCTAGTACAAGTCACGCCTTATGATTTCAGTTTCAGGTTGCTTCTACAAAGGTGAAAGTATTCCTGATTTATCTATGAATAATCAATCATTCATTATTACCAAGATTGGATTGGTGGAACTGTACATGGCCATTGCACATATAAATGGAGATATTATAACTTTTGAATGTACACAAACTGCGGGTGGATATCTAATCAGGCTCCTCCAGTTTTCACGAGTTGTTCATTCAAATTTTCAATTTTATAAATTAAAAAAAAAAAAGATTCCATTTCGCTGAATCAAGATACGTCTTACTGATTGGTCTTCTTGGCGTAAGCGCTTGGACCGAGGAAATCTTAGCTGATTGGAAAACATACCGTTACTGTTTTTCCCTTTCGGTGACGACAAAATAGTAGGCTGACATTGTTCCAGTCACTAAGGGCTTTGAATACTTGATAGTGGCAATGGCATTGCCTTTAATATTGGGGTTCTCGACATCCGTTCCGTCTCCATTGACATTTTCAATCTCGGACTGAACAAGTTCTGCCACCTTTTTACGAGGCTGTTATTCGATATTGGTTTTTACCTAAATCAAATGCCCTTCTTTTCCTTTATTGCAGCAAATGACCAAGGAACTCTTATTTAATTTAGAGGGGCTTATTTGGATAGTTCAGCATTATTATCTAATAAAAAGGAATATTCACAGGTACACCACAATAGTACTTGAAACAAATTCATCCTGTTTAAGACTTCCAAGTAGTAAGAGACGCCAATGGTGGTATCTTCCTACAGTAGTATAAGGTGGCTCGTTTAAAAATCTGACGCAACATTTCTCACTTCCATGCCCAAACGCCTCCAATGTCAATCAAGACAACTACGCCTATCATAAATCTAATGTACAACATTGTAATGGTATACAAGGAAAAGTAAAAAAAAATTGAGAGAACCAAAATAAAGCTAATTGATTATAATAGATGTACACAGCAAATAGGTAAATGCTAGTTGTCCTCTCTTCGGTTTCTGGCTTCGGTTTCATCCAAAACAATGTTTCCCTAGTGAAGTCTTGATCTGAATGCAGTACCCGCAAAATAACGGTGACGGGATTTTTCAGGCTTCTTATCCTGCAGCAAGATTGTGCTTAATCATATCTCAGCCGAATGGTGAAGTAAGAGGGCCAGTAGGTGCATCAGATCTTTTGATACTTCCCATGCCACATATGATGCATCCAGGTGCTGCAAGGGTTGAAAATTTGGCCCCGCAAAGATCACAAACATCGTATCCAATGGTTGATAAGCGACTGAGTGTGGCAGCACAGAATTGGGAAGGATCTTCCATGGGATCAATGGACTTGTTCGTTGCACCTCTCTGAGCACACATGTCAATCAGGCTTCTCAACTCATCCTGCTTATTTGGTGGAGCCTTGGAGAGAAGGAGCTCAAGCATCTGCTTGCTATAAGCATAATTCTGCACTTCCATGTTTCGTTTAATGGCAGTTCGAATACAATTTATTCGGTGCTTTGCTTGAAGAGGTAAAGAACTCAAATGTCGTGTCAGCCTTGCCATCTCATCTTTTGCACTGAGTGCACTTGGACCTTGAACTTTCTGCAACCGAGCTACTTCCTGTACAAGGGTGTTAAATCGTTAGTTTTGGTCAGTTCTATGTTCAGTACCTTTAATATTGGATGGCAAAGCCAACTTAATAGCAATAACCAATAAGCGTCATTAGGTGACGGTAGAATGACAAGTTGGTTAAAGGGGAAATCTGGATAAAGACTAATACCAGAAGAAGGGTAACTGCAATCTTGTACTGAGCACAAATGGTTGCCTGGGCTTTGATATCAGCTCCACGAGAGAAATCCTTGGCTAATGCCAAGAAACCTTCATCGAAACAGGATAGTGCATCTGGAAGTTGGTTCTGCTCAAGGTGAGCAAGCCCAGTCTTGAAACATACTGGAGCAGCTGCCCCTCGTGGAACCTATTAAATGCCACACGACAACAGTGATATCAGGAATAAGTAAGCCCAGAGGCTCAACATGTCTGCCAAAACAGTATAGCATATGATATTTGGTAGGCACTGCAGTTGGTGCATACAAAATTTTAATGACTGCAAAATATAATCTCCAAAAAAAGTTGATAGTGTCTAAAACTTTTAATTCTTAAAAAATTTATTGTGGTAATCTTTTCTATACTTCACAAATACTAATGAGAACTACTTTTTTATGAATTTCTTTTCTAAAAGGAAAAAAAGGAAGAACCAAAAGCACTATGCCAAGGAAAACTAGCCTGTTACCAAAACAAAGACTTTGAGGTCGAGTGCTCTTTTCAGCAGAGACTGCTTTTCTTTTGGGGATGAAGTTGGCTTTAAAGAAATGAAAAGGAAGGATGTAAAACAAAATGACAAGGGAAAGAAGTAGATTTGTACCAAGCCCGGTCGCACGGATGATGGAGGGGAGGCAGCACCAGGAGGTTTTCCTGAATCTGCAGAATTTGGAGCTCCAAGAACACTAAGATCAAGGGGTTGCAAGAATAGTGGGGTCTGAGGTGCCTGAACGGGTTGAGGAACACCAGCCTGAAAGGGGCCTTGGGTAGATATAGTAACCTGACTGGGGCCCTTAGGTGGAACACCACCATCAGGAAGTCCAATAGCATCAAGTGGGATAGCTTGCTGAGTGGCTTGTGGAGGAACACCACCATCAGGAAGACCAACATCAACTCCGGAAGTACTAACTGGATTAGCTGCTGGCTTGTCTGAAAACCCTTGAGAAGTTTGATGAAATTTCGCAAGATAAGTTCCTGGAGGGGGTAGTGATGCTGCAACTTGAAGGGATGGTATTGTATCTTGGAAAAAGTTCTCCGGTATAGGTCCAGATGTAAATCCTACACCCGTAACTATAGGAGCTGTTTGTGATACTGGACCGGGGTGTCTCAGCGAGTCGATACCAAACAAATCAGTAGGGGCAGAAACTGAGGGTGTTGTGGCCACAGTTGCATTGGTAGCAGCAGGTGGATTGGTTAAAATCTGGCCAAGGTCCTGGGAGTTGGTTAATGACTTTGTCCTCATCGGTGGACCCAGTCCTTCACCAAGTTTAAACTGCTTTGTGGCTTCTTTGATTTTATTGACATCCACTGTAGAAGACGGCTTGTCACGTATCCTGATTTGCAGCTTTTTAGTTTTTGATGCTTCTTCCTCGTCGCTGCTGCTGCCATCAGTAGCAGCACCATACATTGCTTTCTTGAACTCTTCTTCTGCTTTTGCCTGTTCATCAGCAGCGGTTGAACCAGGACTTTGTTTAATAAGCATCTCCAGACCCATCAAGGAATCACCATTTGATTTACCATCAGGTTGTGTCTTAGACCTATTGGATGTGGTTTTAACCAACGAATTATCCTGACCATTAGGCTTATTGTCAGCATTGGGAATGAAAGCCTTGACCAAACTATCTTCCCGCACTTCAACAACAGTGCCTCTTCCTTTGATTGAACCCAAGTAAACCCCAATATGATCCGTAATAATAGCTGGGATAGTGCCATCATCAGTCTTCATATATGGCATCACTTCAGCAGCCAGCTCCCACTGTGGTATACTTTTCAAACCAGTGGGTGTCTTGATTTCCCAGTTCCCACCACCCCATTCAGGTCCCTTCGGAACCATACTCTCAGCAGCAAAGTTGGCAAAGATACCTTGTGTCCACCCTGTAGAGCGAACTCTTAAGATCCTTTCACAATATCGCCTCAGTTCTGGATCAGCTCCTTCTTCTTCTAGTTTCTGAGCAAGACGCCTCATGGCACTAGGGTTAAGGTGGCATATAAACAGATCTAACATGCTTTCATAGTCTGCAATGACTTCAAAAGTTTCTTTTGCACTATCAAACTGACCATAACTGTAATTTGAAAGATAGAAGTTACAGTCACTACTGAGCTTTATGATAGGAAGTAGTATCCTTAAAAGTAATAGACACTGTTTCTTTTAAGCCAGAGAGGAGAGCTCCAAATATTAGATATACAACATAGAAAATTAGATATGTTTACATTATTTAAACCCTTAATCATGTCCTATACTTTTATATTTGACCATTAATAGGTTCCAACCTAATCCTATAAAAACAGAGCAATTACAATAAAAATATTATATTCATATGACCTTAAGCTACTCTTAGCTTTTGCTGGAAAGCTTCAATCTTAAAAGAGCATTTCAAGAAGAAGCAAGAGACATTTGTTACAAGTGTATTCTTTGCCAAATTTGTCTTGGTTTACATGCACACAGATGAATATCATTACTGACTCAGATCTCTTATGAGGTTTATCAAATGGAAAATTCAAGGCAAAGCTGGAGGAAAATAAGAAGGAACACATAAAAAGACATTGGAAAATGAAGAGAATAGTTGACAGTAGAATGCTTAACAGAAAAGGACAGAATTCAAAGCCCCAAAGCAGCTGAGACCTTTAAGTCAAAGCACAGATATCTAGGATGGTTAATGACTTAATAATGATGTGATGCCATCCTCTCATTAATGATATTATTAATCCACACACTCAGCATATGAAATTTTATTACACTAAAAATGAGGAGGGCTTTGGGCATATGAAACATGAATTTCTGTCCACAGGAGGATACAGAACTTGGAAGCAAGTAACAAAATGAGCTGATAGACAAAGAAACGAAACACAGATCTATTACCACAATTCTTTACTTACTTGATACAAGCATAACCCAACTGTCGAAAGCGGTGGAATAAAAGAGAGGTTGGAGGACACTTTGGATAATCTCTAGAACGTAGGAACTCATCCTTCAAGACAGATAAAGCAGTAGAAAAACGGAGAGCTTTGATGGCATAAACACCTCGCAATACCTTTGATTGTAACCAACTATGTTAATAAAATGTTAGCAGAAAAATGAAATCAGATACGGAAAGTAAGCAGTGAAGTTAATCACCTGAGTGAACTGAGGACTAGCTTGGGATAATGATACTGCAAGATCTCCACAAACTGGAGGCCCTCTAGAAAGGATATCAACAGATCTTGGAGTGATACGCAAGCTGTCAAACCTGCACTTAGAAGGAAAGGTCAACTATCACTAGCTGCCATGAACGACTTCAGTTTAACCAACCAGAACCCAATTAAAAGGTTAAACAGGCTCCCAATTGAACATTTGGAGATTGTAGTTTATTCACCACATTCAAATAAAAAAACTTGAAAAAAGAGAGTATGAAGATTATCAGAAGGGGGATACCTAGATGTTATTTGATATAAGACTTCACCCAGATCAAGTTTCTGCTCGAAAGTCTGTTGCATGGTGGCAAATCCAATAAGAAGTGGTTCCAGGAGGCCAACAAGACAGCTCCTGATTTCAACTCCCTTCTTTTGTCTAGGATTTATATCCGTTGGATTAGCAATTAGCAGCCGGTCATTCAAAGCGCCAAGCAACACTGAAAAAACAATCAATTCAGTAAACAGATAGATGCTGGTGCAGTCAATTTGACAATAAAACCAAGAACAGTAGCAGAAAGGCAAGGCTGTCAAAGAACTCAAAACCATGAGAAGCAAAAGTCACTAAATAAAGGATAATACCTGCATTAGGCATGCTAATGGACAAAATGGTTCTCACTATTCCATCCCAGCCTAGCATTCTAACTGAAGTAGCAGAAGAGAAGAGAAGAGCAGGCCCAACCCATAAAAGAGATCTGAAGTATGCATATGTTAAGCGTTCACACCAACTTTAAAAGAACTATAAATTACATAAGTTCAGGCATTAATAACAGAAACTAGTTCAGGATATTGATGGAAGTCCTTTATCAAAATTTGTCAAACTGCTTGCCAGTATATCAAGGTCTGCAGAAACCATCAGTACTCTTTTGGTGGTCAATATTCCAGCCACATAGCCCCGTAGAGTCTCTTGCCAGTGCACCTAAATAATCAAAACAGAAGACCAGGTTTTCAGCTAATAGATATTTTCCTTTTGTTTTTTTGGCCTTAATAAGCG
The DNA here is from genome assembly GCA_024582655.2 of Erythroxylum kunthianum. Lineage (NCBI taxonomy): Eukaryota > Viridiplantae > Streptophyta > Magnoliopsida > Malpighiales > Erythroxylaceae > Erythroxylum > Erythroxylum kunthianum. The sequence goes on from JANIMX020000541.1 coordinate 3,420,260, forward strand.
AATATATTAAAGAGCAAACAGAAAACTTCACATGGGCAATATCCAAAAGGATGGATAATATTATGCTTGTCATAGACAGTGACAAGAAACTTCAACTTCAACCTATCTATCTGAGGTTTGCACAAAAGAAGTCAATTCTAAGAAAACTCAGTTTTTTTTCCCCGAAAAGTATCTAAGAAAACTCCGTTATTACCAGGTGTTACAGAACTCGACCTGCATTGCCTCAAAACTTGCTTAGAAAGTTGTACTGCTTACCTGTAGCACAATTTCATTCATTTTCAACTTAATTAATTTCCTCCCTTCAGCTTTGGTTGATATATAATGGCCATCTGATGATGAAAGACGGTATCCTTGAATCAGCTTTGCAAAGCTGATCTGCTTTCCATCAGAAGCAAACATCAAAGTTGATTCTGCAACCGCAGTAGGTCACAATCAGTTCAAAAATTATCAGTGGAAGAGACGTTAAATAGAAGTATCCCATTGATCATGCACCTAATGGAGTGGAAAATATACGGTCAACTTCACTTTCAAACATGAATTGAAGAGGACCCTGAAGAGAACCAGTATTTGTTTCCGCAAAATGGTTTTCTTCAACCAATAAATTCTTTTCACCAGGTTCATTTGTAGCCCCTCCTGGAAGAATATACAGAGAGAGTCCAGTCTTATCTTCATCAAGAATTGCAAACTGATTGTCATTGGGACCAATAAATGCTGCATCTCGACCTTAAAAAATCAATTTGCAATAGATGAACAGAAGTCAGTCCATATTCTTAACTTTACATGCACATCAAAGAGGTCAAATACATGAATAAAGGTCAAATATCACCTTTGATTGTGCTCCCTTTACTGTTTGCTTGTTGGGAATCAGTATTTTCCCAATAAAGGACTACTTCATTTGTAGAACCACTAAATTCATAAACAACAAGAAACAGATGCTGCTTTTTGCTGTATACCATGTGCTTTGGATGATACTCCACATTTCCAGGAATCTGAAACACAGGTTAAAAAATTAGAAGCCTGTCTATGAGAGTGGCCTTGCTCTAGGCAATGAGGTTATGTAATTACCGAGGTATACAATTTTTTGTAAGTGTTATCAACACCAGAGCACAGACTGTATGCCATGAGATTTAAGCCATCAACGTAGAAAGCCCTCACAGGATAGTGAAGCACTCTGTTCTCTTTGTTAAAGAAATTTAGATCCAAATGAAAGGGCTGCCAAGAAAACCAACAGTGTCAGATGAAAACTTTAAATGTAAAATCAAAATCAACACAAACAAATCTTTCTTTGAACCTGGCAAACAGGCATGTCCTTCAAATGATGTCTGGTGTCCAAGATAGTGATCAGTGGCAATCGAGATATTGGAGCACTTTTTGAATGGCCTTCCATGAAATGCTATGAAAATGATCAGCACTTCACTCTGTCAGAATTATGTCAAATTGGGTACAATATTCTATCCTAGTAACAAAAAAATAGTAGGATTCTGAAGTCATTTCAAGGATAACCAAACCCTTTAGCATATAGATTAAAGGGTGCAACAAAGCATCTAAATTATGATTCAACTTTAAATGATTGCAGTACATTAAGAAATGCAGAGACAAGACAGATTCTCACTTCCCAATAGGCACTGCTAATTCATTAAAGTAGTCCCAAAAATCTGGACTAGCTGCCAACTCAACTACTTCAATTTCATAATGCACTTTCCTATAAGCTCTAACACAATCGTGATTTCAAATGGAAAAAGAAAAACTAGAAACAAGTGCAAAACCATATCCAAGTTAAAGTAGAAACTATAAACTGCTGAAATGATTAAAATAGTTCTCTGTCAAATTACAAATTTCAATAGAAAGAAGTCTAAATTACAACTCAGATACAAGGGGAAACTTCCTAAAAGTTTCCAGTTCTGAACTGGATATGGTTCAATTGTAAAGGAGAAACCAGGATTAATTCATTATTTTCATCCAGCAATTCAAAGCAATAAGCAGCAGATTTATATATTACATATGATGGTTCCTACTTAATGCTAGTTTACTTGAAACCATTGAATGTAACAAAAAAGCGATGAAGAACAAGGCAGTAAGGCAACCAAATCTAGACAAAATAAGTCGCTAATTTATGGGGACAAGACAAAAACCAAGAGAACAAAATACAATAGAACTCTTGCATAGCATGAATACACTTGGATTCTCAAAGCTGATTACAAGTGCACGAGAAAACCAGAGAGTTGAAGTCACCAAAATCTAAGACGAACATAAGTACATAAATGGATCAACAGATATCTTAGGTCATCAGTATCAGCATAAATTGAGAATATTTTTAAGATAACTTGGTCAGGATTACACTAGACATTATTCAAGCCTGAGAAGTGACGAGCCCTTCTGTATCTTTTGTATAGACTGTATATCATAAACACAACACATTGCTGCAAAATACTAGTGTGAAGTTAAAATCCTTTGCCAATCATCCCCCATCCAAGTCTACACTCTTAACAGTCATAAAAAGAACAGGTTAAAAATGTAGGTCCAGCTAAGACAGATCTTTTAGTGCACTGAGGAACTATCTAGAAGCCACAATAAAAGAGTTTATGATAGAAGAAGAATAGCGTGATTTGAAAGTAACATACACTGTAAAGGAATGCCTTCCTCGCGATATCAGCAATTGTAAGTTGACTTTGACTGCCAATTAATAAATATTTTCAGTGAGAATTGGAAAAATAAATGAAAATAGTTCAAACTAATAAACAGTTTCTAGATGATCCCACCTACAATTTAAATGTTTACAACACAATACAACCCTACCCACAACACCCAGTTGTCCCCCCACCCTCCATCCATGAAAACGGTACTACTTAAGACTTTCAATAAACCAACCTACTCTTTCCTGCCATAAACCAAACTATCTTTGTCACTATTTGAAACTCACCCCTTCAAATGGTGCTCTTGCAATTGGGCTTGAAGTTGATGGTCAGCTAAAATTCCCGATGCACCCAAGGATGAGAGCTTTTCCTTCAATACAGATGCTATAAATGGAGCCCTATTGTCAGCTTATCCCGGAATGAAAATGAGCAATAACATTTCTTGCATGACATGAAGCCAGACAGCTAAAACACAGAAAACTATACCGCTAGATCCAAATATAGTATATTGCACAAGAGTTTGCCGTCATATCACGTGTGAACCAAAGGCGATCAAAAATTTATCAGTCATCTTATCCAAGGATTTTTCTATTCAACAAAAAATCTGAATGCTCTATATTCTCAACTCTTCAGCAAGAAAAAGATCTTCCGTGCCATAATAAAGTTTAGCCTTCAGAACTTTTGCTGCCAGGCAGCAGCCATTGTGCATCTCATAAAATGAATATTCACTCCCCAAACTCTAAAATCTTTATCTCTGTTCACTCATATCAAACACATATTCCTATATTTACAATTTATCCTGCATTACAATGTTGTAAAAGAGAAAATCAAAAGAAATGATGAATCCACGAGAGCATAAACAAAAGAATTGTAGACTGATATTCCATTTCAGAGATTGTCACAACTTCAACAAGCAATACGAAGAGGATTCTGAAAAAGCATACATAAATAATCATTCACCTGAAGAACCCCTTGCACTCTGCAGAACTGCAAAGAGTTGCTTCCTTCCTTCCCTGGTGTATGCAGCCCTATTTTTCAAATTGTCACCTCCTGTCATGTTCTTTATAAAACAAGCAAAAGACAATGAAATAAAAATGAAGTCGCCATCAATCTTTTGACAGACTAGCAAATGGAATTAGCACAATAAACATAGTTGCTCTTAACTGCAAAAACCAGAGCCGCTAGATTCAATTTTGGGTGAACTTCCAAAGCTTTAATTCGTGGTAGAGGATAAACTGTTTCTCCACCCTGCTGAGATAAAATGCGAGGTACGTCAATTGCTTCAATTCCTGCAATAAAAGAACATCGGTTAGGAGATAAATGATCCAAAAAAATAATAAGAATAGTAATAATAATAATAAAAACAACAACAAAAACAATATCAATGCTACTACTAAATGATAACAACAACAATAACTATGATGATTAGGACTAACCAGCAGGCTCAAAAAAATTTGCTTGCATTGGAGGCCTATTAGGATTAAGCATCACTCTAGTTTTCCAAACTTGAAAAGCTCCATCCTTAGAAACTGTCACAAGTAGCCGCAGCACTGACAGCCAGGCAATTGATGTGATTGGCTGAGAGCCCGCCTGCGTACTGTAAGTGTAATTGAAGGGGATTATGTGAAGCGAGTCCAAACAAAACGACAAAAGAACACAGAAACAAGGATTTACTAACAGAAACAGCAGAATTAAGCAATATTTTCAGAGTGTTGCAGGAACATGGCTAAGTAATCGACCACCTACATATCAAATTCTTTTTAGTCCTATGACTGGTCTAGATCAAGTAACTGCTGTCAAAATTTACTTTTACTCATCAACAGAAAATTATATGACATCAAAAATATAGAGCTATTGATCATCATATCGTAATAATATGCTCATCAAGGTGTCAAAAAACTACAAGATTGTTTCCATTTAAAGCATTTAAATAAAGTTAAGTGCCAAATAAGATTAATTACCTCTAGAAGTATGCATCCCTAAATACACACTTATGCATCATTGAAGAACACAGGTAACTAGTCTTATGCATTTGATCTAATTTACTTAACAAAATCATTAGTATTGACTTAAACTACAAGGCTTTTCTTATCAAAACTACCCTTTTGGAAATCAGTTTGTCACAAATCTTCGTGTTATTCACAATAATGTGAAAAGAAAAAAGAAAGGCATTCATTCAACTTATTTATTAGCCATTTCCATAAATATTACACCATACTACTCATTCCAATCGAACTCCAAACATTCCAGTACAATACCTTAACAACCCAACAAATTGATATCAATTTCCTATTGACCAAAAGAATCATCTCTGGGTCACTCATTTTAACTATTAGGCACATTTAATAGACAAAAAGAAAAGATTAAAGTGTCAAAGAAATCTACTGAGATAACATTTTCTAAACCAAGAGTAAACACATTGACAATAAATTCTCACATTCCGATCATAGTAGGCCTCTCTGTTGAGACATCCCATGCCAAAAGTGTACCACGTCTATCACCAACAAAAATCCATTCCAATGTAGGGTGGAAAGCAAGTGCGCCAGCACCAAGGAGTTTAATGGTCTGATCAACTAAAATACAAAACAAACAAGAATGTTATATTCTCATTTGTAAGGTAAGAATAACCTTAAAAATATCAATGGATTATGGTCACCATCTTACGTTGCATTGCATAATGAAAAGAGTAATTATGAATGTTGTATGCTCGAATTGAGCCGTCTGCATAAGCCACATACTGCAAGAAAGTACTTATGTTTACGCCAGATAGCATTGAAAACTTTAAAGAATAAAGTCAAAATTCTTGGTGACAGTATTTGGCAAACAGATGGTGTCAGTAAGACAATATCAATCAATTGGTTCACGTAAAATGCCAGATCTACCAAATGCCACATTTGAGTGAAGTTTGAATCAACTAGAGCCGACAATTCAAAATTTGGGAGAAAGGTTTTATCAATCAATCTGCCTCAAATTCAAAAACATCACAACTAATCAATGGCAGTCATAAGTGAGGCATAACCACCTTGCAGGGATAAACAATTTGTGGTCATCACACTCATCACATTTCCTTTGTTCAGTCCACTTACTTTTAACTTTTATTTTTTAACTTCTACAGTTGAGATCAAATCAAATAATTCATTCTGCCAAACTCCATTAGGAATTCAAGAAAAAAATAGCTTCTCAACCCTACTACTTTTTCATATTTCTTTATTTCTTTTTTCTTAGTTAATGATTTTTCCAATGAAGCCCTGTCACTAAAACTATGATGACAAAGTTTGTTACACTGAAGACTTTGTTGTTATATTTTAAATAACAAGAAGAGTTCATTGGAAGAAGTTAAAGTACTGCAATAGAATTATATAATAGAGCAGGAATTGGAATGTGATGGCAAGAGAACATTTCATTCAGCAGGAGAGGAAGAAGCAAAAATTGGAATAATCCAAAAATGAGACAGTGAGGGTGGTGTAACAAAGAACCCATTTTTCAAGGCTACTTGAAAAGAGCCTAGTACCATTAGCAACCAGGTGGAATTGGGAGAAGGATTTAGATATTATTGTGGTTCGATTCATGTGCATTCAATTTTGTATTCATACAATTTACTTAATAATCTACTACAAACATTATCATTCACCACCTCGAACAAGTGAGCATACTATAGTTGAATTTTGATCCCATCATCCCCTTTTTATAAATAGTCTCTCTTAATATTCCCTACAAGTAACAAAAGAATTCCCATCTTACTATGAGTTTAATAAAAGTGTGTTCCTCATTGATATCTTAAAAGGACATATTTCTCTTCCAAATGTAATAAACACTCCCAGCTGCATGGCTAACCAAGAATGTCCTAAGCATAAGGACAATCATCAAATTGCTGATTAGTAATTATCTTTGTCAGTAAGAATCAAGAAGTGCTCTGATACCCTCATAATTTATCGGAATGGAGAACCATAAATTAGACTGAAGAATTGGATAAAAACACAGTTGATTCGATAAAACTCAAAGAAGAGATACACGACAACAAACACAAAACAGACATTAGAAACAAGCATTACCAAGACCGGAAGGCGTGGATGACAAGCAAGATGTACAATTAGCTTCTTTATGTCTGTTTTTATTTTTGTTGGCGGTCTCCCCCCTTCAACAGTTCCAACAACTGCAACAAAACACTATGCCATTAGAAACATAAAGAAGCACTTGTAAATGTGAAGAAAATCCAATTGTCACAGATTTTAGTTGGTAATCCATAGAGCTAAAATTACTGACAAAATAGAAAGTAAACTAACAAACCAGTTACAGTCAGCTTCTTTGGGAAACCAAAAAATACAACGGGTTGCAAAGGTGTCAGAGCAAGATGAACTTCCGTGTCGGTGGATATGTGTTCTGATTTCTTCTCAGGTGAATGTAGAACAAAAGTCTGCTCGGAGTCAAAATCACAGGACCGAACTGTACAATCCTAGAAAATCAGAGGCATATGTCAATGAAAAACTATAACAGCTTCGCTTATGCGCAAAACTATGAGATAGAACGAACCCTCATATTATTACAATCCATAAACTGCAGAGCACTTCAACGTTCAAAAATGTGAAATTTATGCCCAAACAAAAAAAAAAAGAAAAAGAACGAAACGAAACCAACCGCTAGAATAGCAATGATGGAATGGCCACTAGTAGGATTGTAAGACATGCGAACCACAGGCGCGCCAATATTAATTGAAGCGAGCTTGCATCCCGTCAACGCATCAAACTCTGCACGTAAATATAAAAATTGAATCGATTAAAAACAACCAAAGTGAAAGAGAAATCAAAACCCGAAAATCACAAACCAATAATGTAGGTCCCGATCGCGACGGCGATGAGAGCTTGAGTCGGGTGGAAGGCAGTAGCATGGGGCTGCAATGGTCTCTTGATGCTTCGATCGACGTGGCTAAGATCCAGATGCTGAACTGTAGTCCACTCCATGTTTGGATTCACCTACTGCAAAGGTAAACTCCGGAGCAGTTATTTCGAAGATTGAAAAACAGAGAACAGAGAAGAGAGAGGGAAGGCTCAGATCTAGCTATGAATTGGAGGGTCATGAGTTGTAGTTGCCCGTTTGAGAGCATCAGAAGAGGAAGCTCATCGAAGTTAGAAGAAGGAAATGGTGTTCTGCGATTTGATTTGAGAGAGGAGGTAATGAGAGAGCAGTTGTGTAAAGTCTGTACACAATCGACCGAAGACTGAGGAGAGAGAAAGAGATGAGGCTGGACCATAAAACTCTTTTATTGTCTTAAATTCATGGACTCTCTAATTGGGCCAAATTTTTATGGCCCAAAACACGTATTTGTTATGGCTTAAAGTGTAGCAAACAATGTATATATTTGATGTTTGGGTTTAGAAAGAAGCATGAGTGATTGAGAAACTATTATTGATTTATTTCTTCAATTTTAACACAATTTTATTTTGATATGAAGTTATTAAGTTAACTTTGATATATGTCTTTATTTATTTTTATAGATAAATTGAAAGAAGTTCAAGTACTCCTGAAAATTTAGTCACTTCAGCAAGATTCAATTATCCAACTTAAGCTTATGATAGATTGGTTCCGGAATAAAGAACTATACCATTTGTTTGTGTTGTAACAAACATTTAAAAGGTGGAGGAATCACCAAATTAAAGAAGCATTTAGTTAGGGTCAAAGCTGATGTGAAGTCTTGTAAAAAAATGAGTCATGATATGAAATGACAAATGAAGATTTTGCTTGAAGAGTATCAGCATCAGAAAAATAGAAGGCAAATATTAAATTATGAAATTAGTAGTAAAAGTTCTTTTGTTGGTGATCAGTACGATAGCAGGGATGTTGAAGGTGGTAGTATTCCTACCCAATAAGAGGGGAATGTTATACCCGATGTTAGGAAAAGAATAAGATAGATTTCTAATTATTTTGCACCAAAAACAACTCTTCGAACTCAACCTTCAATCCGTAGTGCCTTATAATTTATATAAGCGGTTCATAATTCGGCTGAGTCTCCTGACTGCCAAGTCTCGGACGACTTACTTCTTCAATATTTTGATCGGCTTCCAACGTTTCATCGTCTCCGGTTGCTAGTCTGTTGGCCTTCATCCAGGAATACCTAAGAGATGACGTTCTCTCAAATGAGGATATGGTCGTGGAACTTCAATTTGCCCTATCCAAGCTTATCCAGAGCTCCGACTTCTCCGATGGCCAAAAGGAGACCCTTAACCATATCTCGGTTAAGCTTGGTGATGCGCAGCATGATTATTTGGCTCATCGTCAGCGGAAGGAGAAGGTTTTCGACAGCCTTAACCAGTTGTATGAGCTGGAGGCTAAAAAATGTCAGTTGTCGAACTCCTTCTATACTATTCAAGCTGAGCGAGAATCAAACATGGCTGAAGACCAACGACTAGCGACCCATCATGCCCTCTTGATAGCCGAGAGGGAGAGGATTGATAAAAAAAATAG
>JANIMX020000541.1:3507353-3521428 GCA_024582655.2 Erythroxylum kunthianum
TTTATAATATAATTTATGAAAATAATATTTTTGTCCTATGTTTAGTCCAGTAATATACCAAACATAGGATAATATAGTCCAACATCTAGTCCTGCAGTACCAAACGTGTTACAATATAATCCTAGTTAGTCCCATTTAATTTTATTCTGCCTCACTATTTTATCCAATCCTATCCTGCGTAACAAACGCACCCTAAAAGTACAGATAGTTTCAAACAGTTTAGAAGAGCCCTATTTCATGTTTATGGACCAGAGTCCACTCCTCATAAAAGAACAAAAAATTGGGCTTTAGTTTTACCACAGGTAGCTAATAGCTAACACCTACCAGCTAGTTTGGAATGGACTTTGGTGATGATAAATCAAGTGTTTAGTAGGGGTGACAAATTAGGGTTGGTCAAAATTTGATAAATTTATTAACTTAAGTTAATTATAAAAAATTAATTAATGTGTATTAGGATTAACATATTAAATTAAACTTAGTTGAATTTGAATTTAGTTTTTTTTTCTAATTCAATATTAGATCTTATGAAACTTAGTTTTAATTCAAATCATTAGAAATCTTAATGTTTAAAATTATATGATTTTTTTCTTATAATTTTTAATATTAAGTAACAATTAAATCTCAACTAATTTAGTTTGAATTGACAACAACAACAATAACAATAATACACAGTAGAAATCGCATTCCTATGCGGGATCTGGGGAGGTCCCGTAATATGCAGTCTTACCCCTAATTAATAGAGAGACTGTTTTCAAATGACTCACGTAAAGAGAAAAAAAGAAGAAGAAGAAGAAACGAAAAAAAAGAAAAAAATTCTTAAGAGTAATGGTGCCCTAAAGGCAATCGTCTTTGGTGCCAATTGTACATACTTTATTAGACGAATAAAGCAAAGACATTTTTTTTATTCAATGTTCATCTTATGATGAATGGATATGATCCTAAAATCGAATTCATTAAGAAGTCTATGATACGAAACATAACATGAAGGAAATTATGATGAGATCATAATAACGAGATTCCTTTCATGTACAATTATATTTGTATCTAAATTATCCATAGTTATAGGATTAATGAGACAAAACATCATTAATCCGGACATACTAGCACATATTATATTCGTAATTGGATCACGCAGTTGATCTCATAAACTGTAGATATCAGATATTTAGAGTTAGTATGTAGACCATAGAAGAGGGCTAGCAACTTCTTCTTGGGTCTTAACCATTTCTGGATTAAAAGAGTTTGCTTCAGTTGTAGTCTCCAATCTCTGCGTGGATACCGTTGGAGACGGTCTACATTGATCATTGTAGGTTGCGAAAACCCGACGATACGAAGATCAAAAAACGGAGGAGATAGCCACAAGGTATTTAATTTAATGTAAATTTGATTTATATAAAATGTCACGACTATATTCAATTGTTAGGAATGATTGAATGTGAATTAGGAATTTCTGCGTAGTTGGCTGTGATTGTTAGTTTCACTTGTATCAATACAAGATCCTAGTGTCGGGAATGTTCCTGAACAAAACTTGTTGTTTTCTGCACAGACGAACCCGAATTTTCCTATAGTTACAACACAACCGATCTTCCTTTCTAACGTCGGGATGCATAATAATATCAATCTCTATCCCAACACCGGAGGACAAAATGACCTGTATGCATGCAATAAATGGAACAAAAGGCCAAAGTTTGTAGTTAAGAGAAACTAGAGGTGCTTGGAGGAGGAAGGGAATATCATATTTAGAACCAGAAAAAAATGGTTAGGATGTCTTTTTTTTTACTGCATTTAAATCCATAGTAATCAGGTGTCGAATGCTCCAAAACCATGCAAAACGTCGTATTCTCCAAGTTGTGCCTACCGACCGGTACGTATCGTACCTACCGAAAAACGGTACGTTATTCATGAGTTTCGTACCGGACGTCGGTACCGGTGATTTTTTATTGTACCGATTGGTACCGGAAGGTATTTACAATTCCGATCGAATACCGACCTGTATTTACAATTCCGGCCGAATAACGGCTGGTATTTTAATTTTAAAAAAAATTAAAGGATGAAAAAAATTCTTAAAACCCTCTACCCCTGCATGCGTAGCCATCGCTCCCCCGCCTGTTGTTACTACGACTCTCTCTCTCACTCACTCCCTCTCTCTTCGATCTCCTCTCCAGCTTTCCGGCGACTCCTTCAGCCAGCCATTCCGACGACACCTCTACCCATCAGCAACCTAGCAAAAACACGATGTAACACTCAAAACCCAGAAGTAAAAACACAATGTAACACCCATCAACAACCAAAAGCAAACTATAAGAGCCACAGAAAAGAAGCAAAGAGAAATAGAAAACTTACAGATAGATAGAGAGAGGGAGTGACAACTTTAGGGAGAGAGAGACGACGTTAACCACAGAGATAGAAATATGTAAATGGGTTCCTACTTTCTAGTTTCTAGGGTAAAAAACAAAAGGGTTGTTAGACTTAGTTTAGTTGTTTGTTGGGTCTTTTAAATTATAATTGAAAATAATAAATAATAATTTATTATAATGTATTTCTTTTATTAAAGAAAATATTTAGTTATTTGTATTGTTGTTATATATTAAATCAAAGGATTCATAAAAAAATATTGAACAATTTGATTTAATAATTGTGGTATAATAATTATTTTATAATTTTGTTTATGACTTTTTAATATTGCTAAATAAAATTATATCGACAAACAATACAAGTTTTGTATTATTGTAATCCTTAACACTACAATTTTAAATTTTGAATTAATAGTTTAGGTCAATTATGTTGATGAATATTGTTGCTTCCTTTTCCACAATTCTACAATGAGACTAAAATTTAATTTACATTGATAATATCAAACTTTTGGCATATTGAGTTTTCGAGGAACTGAGTTGTTCTTTTTATTATTTTTTTATTTGATATTTTTGATGTAATTATTATTTATTATAAGATGAAATTATATATTTTAAATACTTTGTATTTTTATATTAAGTGTGGTTATTATTTATATGTGAAGATTAATGTTAATAAAAATAAATAAATATTTGTTATTTTAAAGTTTATTATTATGATTTTTGGAGACATGATTGATAGTAAAATTATAAAGTATACAATATAATATATTAATAGACTATTTTGCAATTTTAAAAAAAATTCAGGGACTATTTTATAAATTTAAAAAATTATCTGAAACGGTGTCTGATATTGACCGATACCAATACAGTATCATACCAGAATCAAATCTGATACAGGATCCGAAACGGTTTTCATAATATTTCTAAGACATTAGCTTTTTGGTATTCTTTCAATGAATTCAATATATTCTCTATTTATTAAATTGAGATTTAGTTAGTAGTCTCATGTAATAACCCTAATTTGAGTTTAAGATAATTATAAATTTAAAATAATTGCTTCTTAATTTTTATAAATTTATAAAAATCTTTATTTTTCGTTTCATTCTTCGTATGAAATTATGATACTCATCTATAAGAGAGATACCGCAACTTATATTTCATATCACTTCTTAGGTCTTTTTAAGGTTTGACCTTTCCACAGGAAATCATTTGATTACCTTATTCAAGGTGAATTTTTACGAGTCATGGAGAGAGTTTAGTGTATAGAATCATATAGGAAGAGAGTTGAAGACTCACTTGGTAAGTAAATAAAAAAGATGGAAGAAAACTGAACTTTCATCATGTTAAAACCATTACAAGATGTGCAAATTATTTTGGGTTTTGCACATTTATATAAACATCATGATTAGTATCTTAGTTCACCGCCCTACAGTTCTTCCTAATCTCCCCATTTTGACCAGTAAGTACACCAATATTAGCCATCTTGATCATTGATGCTCCGAAGTCCTTGAGAAACAAGTAAGGGAACTTGCTATAATTAATAACCATTGAAGCAGTGGTATTATCTCCCATAAGAGCTTGGTCTGATTGAAGAAGCCCAGAATTGTTGGCGAGGAGTGTGTAATATAAGTTGTCGAACCTGGAGGATGTGATTGAATCTAAAGGAGCCAAGTTAGTATCTGAACTATCTTGATTTGGACACACTGTTTGCAAATTCTGTAGGAGTGATGTATCAAGTGCTGGGTCTGGTTTCCCTGACCCACCAAAGTTGAAGAGCCTTGGCTTGAATGTGAAGCATTGAGCAAAGCCAATAGTATGTGCACCTGTATTTGTAGTAAATAAAACAAAACATACAAATGTTTAAACATAGCTCTTACATGAAAAATGGAAAGAAATATAATTTTTATACTTCAGTATCTGAATTCAAAAATAGCTCAAATTTTCAGCCCTTCAAATTTGTAATATGATAGCATGGATAATTAATTTGTTCTTTTCTGTTATTATTTTTATGAGTATTTAGTCTTTTTTCTGAATTAACTTAAGTAAGATTTATGGAGTTAAAAAAAATGGAGGCTACATTATTATATATATCTTTTAATGGGAAATATTATGATCTTATTGCAGCATCATATAGGAAGGAAACCTGAAAGCACAACAACATCCTTCAAGTCGAGACCCCTCGAAGTAAACTTGGCAGTGATGTTCGCCAAAGGCTCAAAAGGTGATGGTAGCTGCGTATTAGCATCGTTCTCAATCGTTGTTAAGCCATCTCGACGACCCAAAGGTACAAACCAGAATGGTCCTCCAACCTATACCATCACAACTCCCATCAAAAGCATTAAACGTTAAAAGCCATAATGTTATTTTGATACAAAGAACGTAATATACAGATTTAGTTCTTACCAGGTAAACAGCCTCTCTCGCTGCCAGAGTCAGTATATCAGTACAAGAAACAGTCCCTGGACAAGCTTTCTCTAAGGAAGCTTTGATATTGTCAATGACCTCAAAGCCCCTCGCAGAATTTCGATTGGGGAATGCATTTTTCTCCCCTCCATCGAGTAACAATGAACCATCACATCCCTGCATAAGTGGCAAAGAGTAAGTAAAAAGAAACGAGCTTTTTGTCAAGTCTCAGCAGTCATTTAATTAGGTGCTCCATAATTAGTCTAAATTCTATAATTGGTTCTGATTATATAATGTCTGGACTAGTTTTTGTGCTACTCGAACTGGGTAGAGATTTTAAAAACTGAACGGACGATTACATTAACGAAACAATCATGGAAGTGAAGTCTTAGGATAGAGGCTGCCATCCTAGTATCATTTGCAATGGCTGACCAGACACCATATCGGACGATTTTTGTCAGGTTAGGACATGTAGAGTCGTAGAATCTGTAATCAAGTTGGGAAAAGATAATGTGACTCAGGAGCAGAAAGCAGAGCAAGTAAATTATGGGAAGTCTACAGGACTTTTGATCCATGTCTTGAGAGCATAAGATAGCTAAGCAAATATTCTGTGGCAAAGTCATGCCAACCAGGAGCGATTTATAAACAATTGCTGCACAAGTAAATTGTATTGTTTTCAAGAAGCATTTCAAACAAAGATATCGCTCTCAGTGAGTTCGGTACAATTCCATATCTGTCGTTAATGGGAAAAGATATCAGCAAACCCCACTTCATGGAGAATTATTAGAGCTAAGTGGTGCGATGGGGCATACCATCTGGAAAAAGAAGCATAAACTACCGTTGTTTATACTCTCAAGATTGACTTAAATCTTCACAAGTGAAGAAAAATTGCACCTCTAAGAGATACTTTAGGTTTAGAATAAGATAATTGCAATTTTCACATCGGAATGAGCTAGTCAAACATTATGTCTAAGTTCTGGAAGTGCCATTTGTTCATTCTCAGTTGGAATATGTGCATGCTGCGGACATAATGGGGGTAGATGGAGTGGACCTGTCCAAGACTTGTGGGCACTATTTTATGCTATAAAGACCTGCATACATGGCTGTAAAGGGTAGTACTATGCAAGTTGAGATGTGATGGTGAAGTTATAATGGACACACATGCCACCAATTAGAATTTTTTTTGTTAATACGATCTTTTAATTGTATACCTAATAAATTTATTAATTATATATTTTAAATTAGGTTAATTAATTAATTAAGTAATTTTTAAAACTATTTAATATAATGCAATCTTGCTTCATAATATTTAAAGGTGCTTGTAAATTTCAGGCGATCAATCACAATCACAATAAACTCAATTTTTTCGTTTTATGATAATTAGGCCAAGGACATTAATTATACGTAACTTTTTTTATAATTATTTTTATAAATAAATTATTTTCATAACTCGAATTCATAAACTTTCAGTCATAATATAAATTATACCGGAAAGATCCTAAAAATCAAGGAGGTTAAAAAAGTTACGCACATATACAGCAAGAAAATAAGGGTAGTTCATTGGTTGCTGAAGGCACAAAGTATTAGGGGACCCTCATCTTTTTTATTTACCATAGCCTTGAGGATTAGCACTAGTGATGGTCACATTTGAAATTTGTGGAATGCGGGTAGGATTCAAGTTTGGCAAGAAAGTACCATTGTTTTGTAGCACAAGTCGATGCTTTCGGCCTTTGGGTACTAACTCGTTAAAGACCAGGAACTTGAAAGAACTGTTCCTGGCAATAAAGTAATGGAGGCTTACCCAACCGAAAACATCATCCTCCAAAGAGTACCCCATAGCCTCCGAGCCCAGGTACTTTCTAGGACTTTGCTCTAAGACTCCCCAATTCTTAATTCTTTTTAATTAATAATATTTAAAATTATGGTTTTAATTATAATTTAAAAAAAGTCAATTAGTTTCGGTTAGTCTAATTATAAAAATTTTGAACCGTTTAACTTTTTGTTTTTGGTTCGATTAATTTTAATAATTCTTGTTGTCAAAAACTAATCAACTTATTAATTAATCGGTTAATTTTTATAAATTAAAATTAATTAATTAATTTTTATTTAATATTTTTTAATTAAACTTAATTATATTTTAAATTCTAATTTTTAACCAATTTTATAAATATAAACAAATCCTTTTTATCTCTTTGTTCTTTGCAAGCAACCTTCAATTCGCAAGGAACATGGTTCTTTACTTGTTATGGTCTTGGTGAGCTACATACGCCATGTCTGGGATGGCTTATCTTTTCATTGTCGTTTTCCTTCACCATATTTTTTTCTTATCAAACTTCAATTGCCTCAATAAGAAAATTTCACACGACATTTTTGAACAATTGCAATAGTTTTCAGATCAATAATTTAACACCAATGCTTGGAGAAGCAAGTAAGCTATTCAGAATCGGAGAGTCTTAGATCCTATATCAACATGGTTACATAGGAAATGGCAGAAAATCAGGTTCAAAAGATTAGATCTTCAACAAGACTCCACCCTTTTGAGACTAGAGCGAGAAAACAAAAGGAAGAAAGCCAGTATTCATGAATTTGACATACAAAGATCAGATCTTTACATATCATTCATGGAGAATTTGCAGGTACAACCAAATCGTGCGAAGTAAAAATCTAAGAATCACAACAGAGATTCATGGTTGTCTCTGATTCTAACAGCAGTCCTCGGAACACAAGTAACCGAAGCAACTCTGTGTACAGTCATAAAAACAAGAACAACTGCATTTGACCCCACAAGCAAATCAAACTAAAACCCAACAAAACAAACTAAAACAGAAGCGTTGAAAAGTGGAATAGAACTACATACCATTCATTCATAGACTTTTCCTGTTCATCATTTGCCGCCTGATAATTCCTGTCTATGGACTGAGTTGCAGGTGGCTCCATCTACTTCTCTCTCTGTGAAATCGTTGGATAGAGATTTGGTGTTGGAAATGAATTCTCCGTGTGTGTCCTTCCCTTGTTTTGTTTGTGTCTAGATAAAGTAAAGGAATTTTTAATCTTCCTCCAAAGAGAATTCGTTTTACCACTTAAATCACCCTTTACTGTCTAAGAATCAAAGTTGACCCAATGTCAAATGACCGGTTAAAAGGGTAGTTTATTACTAACTGTTTGATATGCAGATTCGGAACGGTCGGTATGAACTTCTGGTCAAACACATCTTAAGTCAAAGAGTTAGCATTCAAGCGATTATACGGTGTGCTCATTCATCCGTGTACTCGGCAAGAAATAGTCAAAAAAGCCCCCAAGTTTCCAATTATCTGATGCCAGACAATGATCCCTCCTCTTTGGATCACTTGACACGTAGATCAAATGTCTAGATTTTAAGTTAAAGAACACTCTGCTTCTTGAACTGATCACCACAGCTGACCAGCAAGTAGACTTATCACCGGTTTCCTTAATTGTCTTCTTTTCGTATAATTCATCTTCATCATTATGTTCCCTGGTCAAAGCAATCAATCAAGTCCAGAGACTCGAGACACGTTTTTTTCCTTTTTATGCTAGCGAATAAGTTGAATCTAATATTTAAATCTGAACTAAGGGTCTTGTTAATATTTGAATTAAAAAACTCGTCAATATTTTATTCTTATTATCTGAATTATTTTAAAATTTTATGGTTTTCAAAATTTTAAAATAGACCTTATATTTATAAATTTTATTTTAATAAAAAAATATTACATGATACTATGCTCCAATCATTTTTAATAATTGTTTTTTATTAAATAATTTGAAAGAAACTTAGCAAAAAGTTTTTAGTGTTTATAATATTATAAAATATGTTTAGGATAACTCAAATAATAAAAAATACATTTAGAATGAATACAATCATATAAAAAATTGTAAATTTTATTCTTAATTATTTGGATTCAGTCCAGCAACGCACAAAAGTGAAGAAAATATCAGGTTAAATTGAAAGAATTCAAATGATGGGTGTCTTACATATATTAGTTGACCATATTATTGTCTTCGAAATTGTTCTATTTTTACATAAGCTGATTGGTTGAGCTGATCAAACTCAACTAATAATTGGTAGTTAATTTTGATAGCTAATAACTAATTAAAGATTACTATTTGGTAAATTAATTGATCAGAAATAGCTAATTGAAATAAATTTATTGAAGCTTTTTTCAATCAAAAATTTATTGAGTCTCAATCAGCTATGAACAGCTGATTGAGCACTTTATTAAACATGATTAAAGAGCTAATTTGGTACTTTATCAAACATAACTAAATAAATGATTAGGGTTCAATCAACTATCAACTACCCAATCAACTCAACCAAACAATCTCTTACTAATTGAGCCTTCCTTTCAACACTTCAATGTTAATGGTCTACACTTTATAGCTACATCAAATAATACATATAAGGGACGAGTCTTAAAATAACTGGTAAGTTTATTCTTTTATGATTAGAATGTGACGAAAACAACCTTAAAAATACCAAGAAAAAACTGCTAAGCTATTAAATTTTAGCGCAAGTAGTATACAAAACCTACTCTCAATTCTCCAATCAAGCAGATATTTGGAGGATGAGCTAGTTTTAGAAACGTTAAGTACTGACGACAGCTATGAAGCCCCAGAAAACCTTTCGACTCAAACAACCTAGGCCCACTGGTCCTCTTCTAGTACACTCCCTCCTGAACAGTAAAACAGTACTATTCTCTCTATAAAGGTGTTATCTAGTTGAGAAAATAAGCAAAATGTTGTTCTCCGAATTCCCCGTCCCATCTCCAGACTGTTAAATATGGCGCCATTTTGAATAGATGAAGAACCCGAGCATGCTCGGAGGAGATGAAGTAGGAAGAACCTCTGTAATGATTGGAAAAAACAGGTTGTCACTGTCACCTTAAGTCGGAAGTTTCATGCTGAGATCATTCATCAGTCTTGTTGTCACAGGAGAGAAAGAATAATGCATGCAGCTGGAGTAAAATGTCATTGAAGAAATAAGAGTCAAAATAACTAAAGAAAAGGGGTGTAGGACACATGAAAGGAGTAACATTTACCTCTCAGAGGGTAGCTTTCCTTTTGTAATTTTTGAAAGCGGTAACTGATCAAGTTTCATATCAGCTGATTGAGGGCTGAGGGGCATATCCTGCTAGTTAACATGAAACACATCATGAACCATAATAATAAGCAAGGGAAAGACATAAGGAAAAATAAATAAAGAGAAATGAAAATGACTGAGGTTACCATCAATTTTGTTGCATGTGATGATGTGGTGGAATGGGGAACATCAATTTGCGGTGAGTTTTTCAACCACCAATGTTCTAGTAACTTGCTGGCAGTCGGCCTCTCTGCCGGATTTCTACGAAAGCAACAACGCAAAAAATCCTTTCCCTCAGGTGACAATGTTTCAGGCGTAGGTGGAGTATCTCTCATGACTTTAAACATTGCTGCGGCCTGCATGGTGAAACAATAATAAGATCAAACCATAGGGGTAGAACGCCATATAGTCCTTGCACACAAGAAATAACTCCAGTACTGCATAGTTAATCAAACAAAACTCTTATACTTGGATTCACCAAATGCAGAGGATACGAATGCAGAAAAATCTAGTAATAAAATCAACATACTCATCATATCACAAAACTATGCAGTGACCCTGCTCGAGAATGATCCTCCTCGTCTAATACCAAGGATATCATGCAGCGATTACAGAGCTTACTCAACAGTTAGCAAGTTCAAAGTTCAGCCTTTGGCATAGATAATAATGTTCCTTTACTTGATTAGAAGCCAAAAATAAGGGAGAAAGGCAATGCGGATGAGGCGAAGAACCAATATGCATGTAAGCAGGGACAATGAGATCATACAAATGGATGGTGCGGCGTTCATCTGTCGGTGCTAATTTATATCATGCCATTTACTATTGTATCGTGAAGACCCCATCCACACATGTTCTACCACAGAAAGGAACTCACAACTTCAGAATATAAGGAAAATAGAACCAAGACTCCTGGACACCAAGCATAGCCGCAAATGTTAAAAGGAAAAACCAAAGAGCAGAAACAATATCATGTTCATGTTCAGGCAATAAAGTTAAAATAGATGTACTCGTGTTGTTGTAATTCCTATGATCACTGAAACTAGTTTTTCAAATTTTGGGGTCATTAAAAAAAATTATCATCATCTCCCTCCTGAGTCAAATCCACCACATACATGTCTGCAATTTGAAGAAATAACTGAGTTTTGATGAAGAAAGCAAGCAGTGATAGTATGGAACTTACCCCCTCATACTCACTCCAAGGAGGTTTCCCAGTGAACATTTCAATAATTGTACAACCCAAACTCCAAATATCTACTGCAAGTGCAAGGTCAGAGTTGGTCTCTTTTTGCATAACAGATTGCATGAGCTGCAAAAACAGAAATAGAAACAGAATATAATGACGGAACAATAAGATCTAAACCATCACAATCAATGTTGCTGTGATAAAGTACCTCTGGAGCCATCCAATATGGACTTCCTTTTAAAGAAAGTTCAGCAGCATGTCCGCTGAGCTGCATAGGAAATAAATTTCATGCATCATTAGCCCATTGCAAGAATCAGCGAATTGATCATGAATAAACCAGTTGAACTAACCATGCATGTGATTCTGTACAACCATCATGGTAATTCCATCTAAACAACTTGTGCTTATTACCATCACAATTAAAATTGATGAAGTACAGAACAACCACATCTTTGGCTAATTTAAGGTTCCAATATTTTCAAACCGATAACTAGAGTTCTAGTTGATCATGTGCAGTGAAAGAAATCATTATAAACGAATAATGTTTCTCATGATGATAGAGAACATAAGATACATTAAAATTTGTAGACTCAACCTCTTTCTCCCCCAAATTCCTACTAAAAGAAATCAAAGATACAACTTGAGACAGATTGCCTATTACTTACAAAACATCAAGAACACAACAGCAACAAAGAGATACACCAAAAATAAGATCACATGAAGATCCTCATAAGATTCTGTGTCACAAATATTACTTCAGCTCTGGTTCCAAACATACATAGTTATATGCATGATTCAGTAGCTGTTACAGGTTTTTTTTTTAGAAAAACAGTACTCACATGCTTCGCCATCCCAAAGTCGGCTAGCTTCACAACTCCAGATGCATCAACAAGCAAATTTGCACCCTTTATGTCCCTACATCACCCAGGAACCAAATTAATCTTAGGTCAAAGACATTTAACAGTCTTTACAGGCTCTACCCCAAGAGACTGTTAAAGCACACATATTATTTTACCTATGTATTGTTTTTGTGCTATGCAGAAAAGCTAAACCGGAGAGAATATGACGAGTAAAAGAACGGACAACACTTTCTGTAATGGCTCCACAATGTTCGCGCACATATCTATTGATTGAACCAGGATGAACATACTCTAGATATATATAAAAGTGATCTCCCACCTACACATTTACGGGGATTAGAATCAACCAAGTTCTTGAAGTCAAACATAGTTTAAGAAAGAAAAACACAAAAACCACGAGGTGTAACTGGAATATTACTTACTATTTCACTACCAAAATACTGGACGATGTTTGGATGCTTCAGATGGCTAAGAAGTTTAATTTCCTGAAACAAATGAGAGAAGTAAGAATAGAAACTAGAGACAACAATCCAATAATGTACGTGAATTTAGAAACTATTAGGAATGCAAGTTTCAATTGCTATAGAGGTTGTGCAACAACATCTTCACTTCAATGGGTTAAGAACGGACAAAAAAAGTGTGGTGAAGAACCTGCTGTAATTGTTTAATGCATTCTGCAGATTTTGGGTCATCTGGACATATCTCAACTTCCTTCATTGCACATAGAGCCCCAGTTTCCCTGCCAGGAAAGCGATATACGTATAGCTTTTTGGAGCAAAAGGAACTTAGCATAAGATGTTAAAAGAGTATGTACCTGTTACTGGCAACATATACACTTCCGAAAGTCCCACGTCCAATAAGCTTCCCTTTCTGCCATTGACCTTTCAAGGGAGCAGACTCTGGTTGTCTAGCTATAACTTGGGAAATGATAGTTGATGACGAGTGCAAAGCTGGTCCTGATGAGTATACAGCTGCTCCTGTTGAGTGCGCAGCTGCTCCTGGAGGAAGAGGCAACGGATGGACCTCAAGATTTACAGTGGTTTCACGTCGTGCAGTTGAAGCTTCAGCTGACAACTTAGTGTTCAAAGGTGAACCAGGTCTAGTAGGACTTCTGGGGTTCCAGCGGGGACTCCTATTTTGTGGACTATGAAGAGGGGAACTCTCATTACTATAAGCACCATATTCAAAATGTCCACCTGAGGGAGGAAGCGCTGGCATGTCTAATGCCGGCATCTCCGTTGCAGAGCAGCCCTTACTTGCTTTAGGCATCAGGTAGAAAGGACGCAACTCAGGGACATTAGACATTCCTTGCGGACTCCTTACAGGACTCGCGAATGGACTATTTGGAGCGCTTCTAACAATATTAAGTCTCATATTTTCATAAGAACAATCCAGAGTACAGAGCTCTGGAAGCACCATCTTAGACGTCTTTGTCTCTAGATGGTCTACCGTCCTCCTCATGTCCCTGCCACCAAATCCACAGCCATACAATATGTTTTTTAATAAGAGTAAAGAACCAAGGAAGCTCAATTCACCCACAGAAAATTATCTTCACGTATTGGGGAAGAGAATGTGTCCCTATTACACGCAAGTTAGGGTTGAAATCAATGTTTTGCACGATAGCATTTAAGTGATTCCCATCATAGAAATCAATGCTTTCCTTAGCAGAACTATGGATCACTTATATTTGGAAGTAATCTTATATGTTTCCCGTCACATTTGAGGCATAATTCTACGAATCAACACAAAATTAGATAATTCCAATAAGATTGATACAAGAAAAAGTGCATACCTTGAGGTCGGAGAAATTGTAGGAGAGACAACCTCTCCTACACCATCGGCTCTATCTCTTTCTCGATCTACGTCCATAGGAGACGGCAACCGAGAATCGCCATCCCCCAAGACCGATTTCTCCGGTACAGGCAACGGAAGCGGAAGAGGCAGCGGCAGAGGGACCGAAGTAGACGTTTTCCATGACCCCGGCACGGCGGAGCTACTCACACAACGTGACATCAGCGTCATATCCGCCGAGTCGGCGGACAATCTGGGACCCGCCACATCCTGGTCGGTCAAATGTCTGAGCTTCCTCTGACGCGTGAGCTTAGCGCCGCCACCAAAACTCACACCTCCAATATTGCCCTTCTTACGATTGGTAAGTATCTTCGTCGGCGACGTAGCAT
>JANIMX020000541.1:3530433-3543888 GCA_024582655.2 Erythroxylum kunthianum
TAATTAATAATAATAAAATTAATAGTAAGTATAATAATAATAATAAGGATATTTTGGTCTTTTTTTAATTATTCCTATTCTATTCCAGGTTTATATTTTCAAACTAAATACTGACATATAAATTATTTAGCAGTAAACCAAACAAAGTAATACCCATTTCATTCTATTCATCATCTTTTATATTCCTAATAATAAATATTCTATTCCTTATCTATTCCAGCCTTTCAACCAAACAGGCCATAAATGCTGTAACTTTATTCATTCAAATGTTGCATCACGAGTACCAAACTAGGATGATCAAAATAGTGAAGAAAAAAGGGATCGTTTGGGTTATTAAACTTATTGATCTCAGGCTTGACCGAGTTTTGGACATCTACTACATTTGCCATATGTGTGTATATATATATGTATATAAAGGATCAAAAGCGTCTTTGCTTTGATATTATTAACAAATTGATTAAAGGAATTGTTATCTATTAGAACTTAATACTGAGTGCAAATATATAGTTGAGATTTGAATGATTCAGCTAATAAAGTAAAGCATTTACAACATAAATTTATATTTACAATGCTATCAAAATAACAAATTAGGAAGTAAATCAGCAAGGTTGGCGGTAGTTGACATCTATGTTTAGAAAGATTTGGTTATAGAATTTCTTAACATAAATTTTATTTTGATATCATAAATTTACCCATAAAAAGAAAAATGTCAAAGTTTATTATTTCTAAGCAATGCAAGGCATAGATCTTTGGATTAATAATTTTCTGCTACATGTGTTTGTTTCTTTTTCATCTTTAAGTTGCAACAAGAATCACCAATCCGAACTCTTTCAAATGAGGACTTCATCTTTGACAATCGGAATATTTAAAACTGTTTATATATTTCTTACATCATGTAACCTAATTGGTCTTATTTCACATGAGCTTTAATCCATCCAGAGCCCAAAAATGTGCATATGGTCAACACTCGCATGCTGTTGCTTGTGTTTGTATTTAACTGAAACTTTCTACGGTTTCCCATGTTTTCTTATGCATTCCATACGCCAAGTCAATACCTGACCTTTTTTATTAACAGGTCTTATCTTTGATGACAATGAAAATGCGCATTAGGTATATGATATCGACACTATGGTTACCCATTGTAAAACACAATTATGAGAAAAGAATGTCTACACAAGCAACGGTCCCCAATTTTCTGCCGTTTCTTACATTAATTTATGAGAAAATAATACAACAGAATTAATTAATGTCAGATACGTGAGAAACCAGATGGTACTTTATGAAACTAATTAAGAACCTTAAAAAGCATCCCGCGACTAATTTGATTAATATAAAAAAACAAAAAGATTATGGTTCTGTTAGCTGAGAAAATCCAATAGGCAACAGAGAGAAGTTACAGTGGAGACGACAGGACATAAAAAGGTAAGTAATCATTAAAGCATTTTTAAAAATTAACCAGTTTGAAAAGATGGCAACAAAAAGATTCATATCATTGTAACAATAGTGTCCTACTGGTAACGAAAGAGAAACTTAAAAAGCTCGAAGTTGCTGTGCTTTGTGGTGCCATGTCAAATCCATGCACGTGAGAAGTCTCCCTCTAGCACAGGGACGAAAGTCAACAGGGAACAAGGCTAGAAGTCCGAGAAAATATATTAAAAGATAGCGGGACGAGACAGAATGGATGATTTCCATGCATGTGCAGTGGTCACCTGGAGCGATCTAATTCCAGCAACCCTTTTTCTCTGCGATGTGATCAGGTGCCTTCAAAGCCAAATACCATTCTAAATCCAGTATTCTTTTAACACCTGCCTTGAGCTCAAGAATTTGACCACCAACCATTTTTGGGAAAGCTAAGAGTCATTTGGGTGGTCTCCTTCTTCACTGTACCACATCTGCAAAATGGTCCCAGAACCCATCCCAGCTTTTTAATTCTCAGTCTATTTATGTACACTGCATGGATTTAATGAGATTAAAGAGGTTGCTTCGCCAATAAGCTCTCACGTTGAGAACAGAAATATAATCTTGGAGAAGTATAAAAATAAATAAATACCACTAAGTTATCATGATTACTAATATAAATATGATCATGTTCAAGATATGCATGAAGAGGGATTAATTCTATATATAGCTGACTGTTAAAGAATATTACTTCTTTATGTTCACACATGTTAATATGTTTTGAAGTTATCATTTCATTAAATGTTATTAGTTAGTTAAATTTTAGATTTTTATCCTTAATTTATATAACGGACCACTCTTTCATGTGGAAGGAATGTTAAGAAAAGTCTCATCTCGACCAATATTTTATAAAATATAAGAAAAAGACCGTATACAATTGATGTCATTGTTATAATGATTTGTTTAATTTATAAATTTGTAGAAATCACTATAACAAGTATTAGTAAGATTTATCTATCTAAAAAAGAAGAAGTATGAGTTTAAATAAGTATTTCAAATTATCTATTTTTAAAGAATTTAAAATAATAAAATAAGACAATCTATCATGTTCTTAAATTTAGAATGAAAAGAAAAATATTGTTTCCTATTTTTATAAATAAATTAAATTTTGTTTTATTGAAAAAGTTAGAGAATTAAAATAATAGACAACTAATATATCGATCAACACTGTTAATTATATGAATTATAATTTTTTTTTAGAAATCTTTATGCATAATTAATATCCAATTAGTGTATCATTACGAAAAAGTAAACAATTAATATCTAATTAAAGTATCATTATTAAAAAATAATACTTATAATTATAGGAACATTTTTATTGGATCGACATAATATTAAATTGTAATCATCGATCATGTTTTATACTTTTTAATTCAGTAATTTCAGCGAATCGTTAAATGATTTTAAATTAGATATTTTTATTTGTTAAAAATTAAATTATTTAACTATCCATGAATATTCTTCTTTATGATTTAGTTAAATGTAGCACTAAAAATAAGAACTCAAATAATCTTAAAATTAATAAGAAGGTTAGGATACTAACTTCACTATTTAAGTATTAGTATTTATTAAATTATCAAGTCAAACAATGCCCCTACAAAAATCAAACATGATTAGTAATATGGGAACAAGTTCACTAATGACAAGTCATGTAACATCACAAATTAGATTCAAAGAAACCTTTGGACCTTATAATTTAACTCCAAATTAACAAGTCCTTAAACCTTTTAGACTTTACTATTTAAAACTTTCTTTGAAACTAATCTTAGATTACATTAAGTAAAAAATTTGCTGATACGTAAGGTCTAATAAAATTCAGTAGTATGCATCCTTACCCCTAACCTTAAATTACATAGTCTCTTGCAATACACGCGAGACTAACAAATTTTGAGATAATTAGAATGACCAGTTCTTAAATTATTAACAAGAAAAAGAAATACAGATAAGATTGAAGAAAAAAAAGTGAAAAATGTTTTAAATTAGTGAAGACAAAAAGTAAGAAAGCTCACAACAACCCCAAGGATCTGCATTACAAATTGTATTGTACCAAAAGAAGAAGAAAAAAGTGAGAAAGGAGAGCAATTAATAGAACAAGAAACTGTTCACTGAATAACTCACCAACACACTGAACCCAACCCTTTTCTCTCCCTCTGCTGCTGTCGTATTATCAACAGTCAGAGCACAGTGATCGCCCCAACATCACCACCACCACCACCATCACCGACCACCGTGCGCCTAAGTCTCTCTGGGTCTACTCTAATATCCTACTTCTACTCTTTCTTTTTGTCCCACAGGTGTGTGTGGTTTTCGTGGGTCCCACTACACGCTGTATCTTTCTCCTTCTTTGCGTGGGCGATTTCTCTCTCTCTCTATCTCTTGGTCCTTACGTGAACAATTGTTCAGTTCACTCTCTCGTCGCCGTCTTGACTCTCAACTGATCGCCCAAAGCTAACCTCTCTACCACTCTCGTCTCTACAGTTCTGTTCGTTTCTTGGTCTTAATTCCCATTCTGCCCTTATCCATTTGACCTCCTCTTCTCTCTATAAATGGAAAGATCTCCCCGATTTGGCTCTGAGATTTGCGTGATTTCGTTTTGAAAATAAAAAAGATTGTACTTTTATAATCCCTTTTTTATTTCTCTCTCTTTTGGAGAGCAAATCATCTTGAAAAAGTATTCCCTTTTCTTACATTCTACGACGACGAGAGAGGTTAATAAGAGACACAAACAAGAGGTTAACACCTACAATACAAGGCAGTCTGTTGAAAGAGAGAGAATTGTCGGTGATTGAAGGAAAACTTTTTGAGATTAAACTAGTTTCTCTCAGGTAATTTACGCATAGTATTAGTTCTCTCATCAACTTTTTCTTTTGTTCTAACTTCTATATGTTTATTTCGCTTTCTAGGCTTGTTTTCTTCGGTGGTACTTGGAATCTTGGAAGGATTTTCTTAACCCAGATATTAATTCTTCTCATTGTAATCAAGATTGTGTTTTTCGTTTGTTTATAATCTTTGATTTGTTTTGCTCGTTTTCTGTAATCGTCTTGGGAACAGTCTTACCTCCTTCTTCAAGATCCAATGTTATTTCGGCTTTGATTATCGGTTAAAGAAATGGTCTTTTTAATAATAACAAGGCCACCTCTTTTTCCTACAATCGGTATACGAAGCTTCCCAGAATCCTTCATGCATCTATATCAGTGACGATCTCACTTTTCAAAGATTTGATATTTTTGTATGATTATTCACGTTTTCATATTGAAACTTTTTCTCTCTCTAGTTTCTTGGTTTGGAGTTCATTCGGTTCATGAAAGATTGATTTTTTTTTGTCTTTTCTTTGTATCAAGTGCTTTGGTCTCCGGAGAGAGGAAAATGTCGTCGCCGAACTCGCCGTGTGCGGCCTGCAAGTTACTTAGGAGAAAGTGCACTCTTGAGTGCGTGTTTGCACCCTATTTCCCACCAGACCAACCTCAGAAATTTTCTACGGTTCACAAGGTGTTCGGTGCTAGCAACGTTGCAAAGCTTCTCAATGAACTTCAGGCCACTCAACGTGAAGACGCCGTCAATTCACTTGCTTATGAAGCCGAGGCTCGTCTCCGTGATCCAGTCTATGGCTGTGTTGGTCTGATCTCATTGCTCCAACATAAACTGAAGCAGCTCCAACTCGATCTTGACAACGCAAGAAAGGAGCTGGCTAACTATATTGGACCTCAAGCAATGCATCCGATATTGCAAGCTTCGACCTTTATACCCCCGCAGCATATGGCTACGCCATCATCTTCGATAATGCCTGGCGGTGGCGTGCTACCGATGATGGGAATTACCACTAGGCCGGTGATGGCGGCTATCGGGGGACAATTGATGATACGAGAGCCACAACCCCGGCAACCTCAGGCACAAAGTCAGGAGTTCTACGACGCTCAGCAATTGGCCGTTGCTATGGTTTCCAGAGAACAACAAGAGATGCTCAGAGCCTATGAGCAGCAGCAGCTTGAAAGCGTGAGGTATAACAGTGGGTTGGAGGGAGTTGGCTCGGTTACTGCCACTGGGTTTAACCAGAACCAGATTGGTGCTGGTGCTATGTCACCTTCATTGCCAGTGAGCAGTTTTCACAACCCTTTTCACATCCAACCGCAGCAAGGGGAGCACCATCATCTCCAGGCACAGCTTTTGCTTCATCCACAAGCACAGACATTGTCACAGCAACCTCAACAGGTTC
This sequence comes from Erythroxylum kunthianum, assembly GCA_024582655.2. Taxonomy (NCBI): domain Eukaryota; kingdom Viridiplantae; phylum Streptophyta; class Magnoliopsida; order Malpighiales; family Erythroxylaceae; genus Erythroxylum; species Erythroxylum kunthianum. The sequence continues at coordinate 3,536,105 of JANIMX020000541.1, forward strand.
ACCAGCAACAGCAGAGGGAAAAAAGCGAGGAGGGTCGGAATGGAGGTCCGTCTTGTTAAGGATTTTCTCTTCTGTTTTAGGCCTTATGAGTTCTAGGTACGTTTGGTTCACTTTCTTTGCATCTTTGAATTGCCAATTAGTAGTTTAAGGCTATGCAAGTTACGATTTTCGACCACTGGTCCACGTTTAAACTTCTTTTCTTCTCTGTTATATATACACTGCTTCCGTTTTTTCACGAATTTGGAAATATTGTTTTGGGGAACTAGAAAGCCAAATTTATTCTTTTGCATAGAGCAGAAAGGATGGTAAGGAGAATTATTGTCTCGTCACTGCAAAGGATATTCTTTTCATCAATATTATGTAGGACCTAGAGGCTAGATTTGTTAGCACACAACACATCCAACAGGTCTTTTTCTTCTTGTCCATGTCATTCGTTTTCACTGATAACCAAAAACCCATTCACTTAAAACTCAGCGACTGTAACTGGATAATAGACAACTGCTTCAGCTCATTAGACACTCATTTGTTATATGTATTGTCCTAAACATGAGGGGATAAATGATCTTTGGGTAGCAGACTAAATAGATTAAACTCTAGTTTAGTTATAATAATATAATCCTTTGTACTTGAGAGTTATATGCTCTTCCGTTTTCATGAAACAATCAATTTGATGAAGCGTTTTTGCTTTCCAATAAAGAATTTATAGATTGCATAAACATTGTTAGACATAAAATAGCTTTAATCGTCCTTGTGAAAGCTGATATGTTTCCATTAATTTGTCTCTGTAAGAATTTCCCATTGTATTCTGTTGTCAAGCTCAAAAAGTAAGGGGACAGAAAGAATAAGTGAAGGAACTATTTCCTAATGTTAACAAGAAACCATCTGCTGAATAATGTTTGCAACCAAAAGAAAAATGCGTGGTATTTTTCTCACTATCATAACTATTTTGTAACGTTATGCTTTGGGAGTAACGTTAGAGGTGGCCCATCATAGCCATTGAGTACGAGCGGTTTCTAACCTAACAATGTTTCTTTTGTCTTTCTTTCCTTGTTTTTTCATCTATGCAGCTCAGAAATGCCAGAGACAAATTAATAGAGTCATTGTGTGTTTGAGAGAGAAAGATTAGTATTTTCTGTTCTAAAATTTGGACAGATTCACATGACTATGAGGTCTGAAGTCAGCGTTGTCTTTTGGGGTTTGAAGAAAAGGACTTGTTAGGAGACGACTTTATGTTTGAAATGTGGGGATTCTTGTTGATTTTCGAGTGAAAACATAATATAGTTATATGTTTCGTTTTTTTGTAGAAATAGTTCAGTAATTTACTACCAATGCAGAAGCTGAGAGTTAAGGCGTCTCCGGTATCTGATATACAATACAATGGATGCATAGAAGTTAGTTTACATGTTATTCATGCTACTTGATCTCTTGTCCCAAGAGAAAGTCAAGCAGTTTAGTTGATTAATAGGTTAATTATATACTATGTTTTTTAACCGTCGTTTGTTACGTTATATTAGACTCTGGATATGAGTAAATAGTCTATATCAATTGTTTGATATCAATTTGTATTATTTAATTACCTAACTATTTAAAACGGGTTGAACTTTTAATACTCTTTTTACCTGACTAATTAATATAACACACACCCCAATTTAAATAATACACGCTTAAATAGTTAACTTTGTCAGCACCAAACTCAGTATAATTTAGTCAGACTGTTTATTAGGAACATCACCAAATACCTTATAATATTATGGATACACAATCATTACTCTCTATAACAAATTAATACTATCGAACAGAAATTAATTAGTACATTTTAACGTACAAACGAGCTCTAAATTCATGCTTATAGAAATAAGAAAATAAACAGACACAGGTTCACAAGTAATCCAAATATCTCATCAATTCTAATCTTTTGTTTCATATTTCGTGAACATATTAAAACATGTTTGAGAACACAACCTGAAATATTAGTTAGATAATAATCAAGTAACGAATATTTTACCAGGTATGTCAGTGCAAAATAAAAAGAAGAATAATAATAAACTTAAGATGAGATACAAGTTAAATATGCTATTGTTCAACTATTCCTATTAAATTTTCTTCTTTTATTAATTAAGAAATAATTAGAAATGCAAACATGCATTCCTATTATTTTTATTTAGCTTCGTTCTTGCATATGAATGACATGATGGTAACGTAGCAAGAGGGTTTGCTTCCTACTACCTCACGCATAGCTTACGTAAGCCTAACTTACATATAAAATTTAATTTATCCATGATATGGGCATCAATTTAACTCCAATTTTTTCTTCATCTCCAGTGTATCAACTACCTAGCGACATATATTACTTGTTAAGATTATGAAGAAAGATTGAAAACAGAGATCGTAGGTGTGATAATAAGCGATCGATCGAACGCCAACAACTTTGTGTAAGCTGACTTAATCATACAGCTAAAATCAAAGCAAAAATAAACTAAAGGGATGATATGAATGTGCAAAATAGAAAACACCCTTTTGTCTGCACGTAAGTTTTTCTACAATTACTGCACATGACAAGCTCTCTTGTGGACAAATACAAGATCCACATCTACGTCTAAGTATCTTCTTTACTTGTTCATATTCCTAAGTCGTCACCTACCAAAGAATTAATAGCTAAATAAATTAACATTAATGCTGTTCGGCGTCACTATCATTTTTCCTGCTTTTGTTAGATTTGTGGGAGCCAAAAATCCATAGCTTAATTATTAGAGCTTTGTTTTTATATTTACTTCTGATTAAGTTGCGAAGATGTCGTGTTAAAACAAGTTAAGAGATGCTTAGTTCACCTTTGTCCCACATTACCACTGTAAATTACGTACCATATGGGTCCTAATTTAATTGGTTTTGTGTTTCTTTTCTATACACTAACAATCTTCAAAGTTCAGGAGAAAGTCACCCCTACGCAATTCTAAATAATTTTAGCTACCTCACTATTATGTGTTTTTAGAATTGGAAATGAGTGGTTGGAAGCAAAAATTCCAACTCAAACTCCTTCAATTAAGTTTAAAATTTCCTATTTGTGTTTCATCAAAATCTTTCAACCTTGAAATAAAATTGAATTTTACCCCTAAATTTTACAATTTAATTAGTTAAGTAAAACGTTATTTTTGATTTATATAAAGATAAGATTGAGAATATTTTATATTGTTTCATGTACAAATTAATCGTAATAAAAATTGTAAACAAAATTTCAAACCAAAGTATATTATAAAGTATTTTACCAGTTTCTTAAACCCATTTACACTATTAAGCTATGGTGAGAAATACAAAAACATAAAAAGATGGGGTAATTTTATGCCAAATGCATGCACGTGATGGATTAAGAGTAAGAACGGAAACAAGAACAAAGATTACAATAGTAGGATGAGAGTTAATGGTAAAAGAAACCTCATTACACTCTACTTCAAAGCACTGCATGTAATAGGTACCGAGTACGGGCTTAGAGTACTAAAGATATGATGGAAGGATAACCTAACATGAAAATGAACTGGGAAATAACATTCACCAAAAGGGTAATAAGGTTGTGTTGTGCATGCAGAATCCAAAGGCATGTCAAGTAAATATATTACATATATAGAGAGAGAAAGAAGCTTATATACAATAAATAAATGGAGGAGCAGGAAAGGAGGGATGGCTCCACCACCGCACTGGACCATATCTGTAGTCAGTAGTGGAACAGTAGCTAAGAAAGAGAAGAGAGAGTATGTCTATGAACATGTATGTGATGAGAGGCAGAGACAGGCAGAGGCAGATGTGGTCAGGTATTAACATGAACAACAACTTCCATATCTCTGAGCCTCCAATGTTTAGTCCTTTTACTTCCTTTTTGTCCCCTCTCAGTCTCAGGGCATTCAATTCAATTCAATCTCTCTCTTTCTCTCCCACCTTTAATTTCCTTCACCGTCCCGTTAAAGATAAAGTTTGTACATTTTGCCATTACTGTCCTCATCCACACCTGTATACCACCGTTTCCATTTTCTCCACACCCCTCTTTCTACTCTTCTCGTAAAACCCCAGGATCATATATTCTTTTGGTTTAGAAATAACGAACAAATGAGTAATTAGAGATGCTCTAAGTGCTGACTGTCTCGTCAAGTGACTTTTGCAAGTTATTATATCTTGTGATTTATTTAGGATCTATCTGGATTCAATTCAATCAAGGTTTTTATTTTCTACTTTCGTTTAATTTTTTTTTGTTATAAATTTTTATTTATTTTTCAATTTTAAGGAATGATAATATTAATTTCTTGCTTTCCTTTTCCGTCATAATCAAAATTATCATTAATGAAATAAATAAATAATAAATTTTGACAACATAAGTTTTAATAACTAAAATATATATTAAATAAATTTATAATAATTTTTATTAAATATTTTATAAGAGACTAAAATATATTAATTTACTTTTAAATTATATTTTGTTAACACTTGATTTTAAGGATAAAATAGCCGCTGGGGGCAGTGAGTCAAGATAAGTGGTTGAACCAGTCGAACATTTCAGGATAATAGTCAACATCGGCTAACGATATGGGATTTGGCAGCCAATTGCAAAGAAATATCGACTGACCACAAATGGATAAGTCGAAATCCCTGATAATACGCTCGGATAAGTGCTTCAAGAAACGTGAAGGAGGACGTTAATATCCTAGTTGTTGCATAGAATGATTATTTTTTAAGATAAGATAAACAATGAGATATCCTGAAATTCTCCTAGAGTTTGAAGTTTTGTAAGACTGCTGCACATATCAAATAGTTACCTGTATAGATACGATACTTGAATGTAAACTAAATTGTAGCCTATAAATACCAAGTGTAAATACAACGAGAGACTCTCTCAATATTCATACAATCAAGTTATATTTCTTTAATTTCTTCAACTTTTAGTTTTTTGTAGTTAATTTAGCTCTTAATTGCCTTCCACATCAGACGCTCTTTGGAGTAGTTTGGGAACCCACAAATTAGGAGACAGAATCTCTCTCCTAACTCTATTGACTGATTTGGGAATTAGTGTTATCAACCTTAGCCGATACTACGGCTAAACCGAAATTCCTACGATAACATATTTGGCACGCCCAGTGGGACCAGTATAGGCAAGCGCATTGGGAGTTTGCCTTACCTGGTTACAAGAAATCTTAGCGCATGAACTTGCGTTCTGGAAAGCAATTAATCATCATGGGTCAACAATCCGATTCTGGGGACACTCATAAGAAGCAGAACAAAATCCAGGTCGTGATAACACTTTGTCAGTCACCGGCCAATGTGGTCAGTCCAAGCAACATATTTGCTATTCCGAAGACATCGGCAGCCTCAGAAAGATCTGGATCAAAGCGGCCGATGGTGATGATAATGTCCTTCATCAAAGACCAAACTGATTTAGGACTCAACGAAATGATGTACTAGATGTCAAAGCAGCTGGCAGAAATCGTTCAACATATGGTCCATAACAAACTAGAAAAGGTAGGGCAGAAACATTCTGCCAAGAATTCGGAAGCCGGGGAGAATCCTGGGTAGCCGATTTCTTCGCACATTAGTAGCGGAACAATTTCCGGTTCAGGCAGGCCGGCCTAGCATGGTCCAACCGAACATGGCACAACCGAGCTCTATGATCATGAGGCCACCAGGAACTGTCAGAATGCTTGGGATACCCAACCTCGCACCATATGCCCCTACCATGGGGGTCGGGACACAAGTAGCCACGCCAGGTCATCCTACTTATCCAACCACGGGCTATGAAACAACACAGCCTAGGCCGTTTGACAACCACGTCAGGGAGCAGCTATGGAACATGATTTCATCGCTTCCGACTGGCCTGCCAGCCTGGAAGGCTGTGCCAGAACAACCTCCTTTCAGTTACTCGGGTTCAATTCCTCCACGAGGAATTTTGTGGAACACACCTAGGGAGAATCCAGGCGAGCAGCCATGGAACTATGTTCCACCTCATCCTGGAAATTTTTTAGGTGTTCAAGGGATGTAGTACCGGGTTCTGGAGAGCTATCTGTAGGAGAAACAATGGATGCCGAATCCACCTCATGTGGGCAACTCCGCCAGGAATCCATATGTGCAGAAGTATGCGTATCAGCAGCACTACCAGGAGGTACCTCTCCCTTATGGACAGCAAGTCATTGGGGGAAACTTCCCTCAAGGAATGGCAGCCGATGGTAGATCCATGGGACCTCAACTGATCGATCCTAATCTGATTGCTGAGAAAATTAAGAAATACTTCGGCATTCAATTGAATCCGTTAGACCAACTAGTATACAATAAGCTTTATCCAGAATGGGTAGACAAGATGATGGCCTTGCCGAGGGCGTTCAGAACTTCAGACTTCACTACCTTCTCGGGCGAGTACAACAAGTCCACCATGGAGCATATACGTAGATTTACGGCTTAGTGTGGGGAGGCTAATCAGAATGAGTACTTCAAGTTGCAGTTGTTCCCACTATCTCTTATGGGGACGACTTTCACATGGTATTCCTCTTTTCCATCCGATTCAGTCCAGAATTGGACTAATATGGAAAAAAAATTCCATAACAGATTTTATCGAGCCCAGCCTGAAGTAACTACGGCGGATGTAATGAACGTGAAACAACTAGTCGATGAGCCGATCGCAGCCTTTATAGAGAGGCTCAGGAAGATGGGTAGTTGTTGCATCGTACAATTCCCAGAATCAGAATACATGTCCATGGCCATTCGTAATATGCATCCCCAGCTAAGGGAGAAGTTGATGGCCCAAAGGTTCCCTAACTTGCGGTAATTGGCTTCGGCAGCGGCTCAAGTGGAGCAGTTCATAATTGAGAAAGAGATAAGGAGAGTCAGTAGGAACCGAGGAACTAATCTGATATCTATAATTGACACAAAGGACAAAGAAGATATGGGCGACTCATCAGACGAGTATGCGCTAGAAATTATAGCGACCGAGATCCTCATAGGGAAACCGTACTCTTGCCCAGCTCTCATAGCTGCCAAAGGAAAAGAGGAGGCATAAGAGTCAAGGATGGAGTATTCATTTTACATATCAAAAGCAGATCAGATCTTTGATTACTTGCTTAAGAACAGACAGATTCGGTTAGCCGAAGGTCACAAGATACCATCGGCTGATGAATTAAAGGGCAAGAAGTATTGCAAGTGGTATAATTCTTATAGCCACGCCATGGTCAACTGCATAATATTTAGGAAGGCCATACAGAAAGCAGTAAAAGATGGTAGATTCAAATTGGTCGACAAAACGGTTGCCGAGATGGGAGTAGATGTGGACATATTCCCTAGTATTGTTGTCGGCATGGTCTCATGTTCGTCAGCAACTAACAATCTACAGCAGAAGCGGGATAAACCAACCCGTTAGTAGTGGGTGGAAAAGAAGAAGATTGAAAAACTAGCCGATCAAGCCCCTTTAGCCCAAGCCAATGAAAAAGGACGAAGGCGGAGTGTCTTCGAGAGGTTGGGGGCACCTAACGAAAGAAGCACGGGAAATCTAGTACTCCATCGTCCCAGCGCATTCACCAGGTTGGAAGGGTGGAACGAGGGGGCAAGGCAGCCATTGGAGAAATGCATCAGTAAGCCTAAAAGATAGCAACTGTCAAACCCTATGGGCAGCAAGGCTAGTGTGGCTAGAATACGGAGATTACCCATCATAGAAGAAGGCTCGTTGCCAATAGAGGTTAGACGTGTGGCTGAATTAAGAACAAGGGAAGGAAAGACGTCTTTAAGGATATTGGTTAAGAACGATAAGGATATGGTGCCGT
>JANIMX020000541.1:3814230-3825838 GCA_024582655.2 Erythroxylum kunthianum
CGTATGTCGCTATCTGCACATATGAACTATATATTATGTTGCATTGTTGCGAGTAAGGTCGTAACTATTGGTACGAGTAAGGTCATCACCTTCGGTGTGAGCATCATTATGTGTAAGGCCATAACTATCAGTATATAATGGTTCACTTGGCGGGCACGAAAAAATGATGTAAAATTATGCTCCGTTGCCTTAAAACTTAAGGATACCATATGGAAAGGAAAGGAAACACGTTTATAAATGAAACAATGGAAAAAGAGCATTTGTTTTATGGAACAAATGTTTTTATGGAATAAATGTTTAATAAAGAGCAAGTGTGTTGAACGTGTATCAGCAGTTGCATATTCAGCTATTAGTTATGCTCTGTGACCAAGTCTTTAGGACTTGTTGTTTTATCTTTCCGTTATTTATTATCTGATAAAAGTTAGTAGCTATTATTTAGGAAGTTGGTTACCCACGTTATTTTTTTTCTGGTTGCAAACTCTGTATTTAAGCATAGTATTATTCAATAAAAAATGAGTTTATCTTCCTTCAGATTTGTGAGTTCCGTTAAAACTCCAACAAATTGGTATCAGAGCTGTCTTCTTAAAGGAGACCTGTGAGTGAACTGAGTGAAACCCACCATAATAGCCTAAACACCTTGCTTCAATTCATCAAACAGATGGATTCTGAAACCCTATACACAGCACTAGCACCGCCTGTGTTTGATGGTGCTAATTATCATATCTGGGCAGCAAGAATGGAGGCACACCTAGAGGCAAATGATCTTTGGGAAGCTGTTGAGGAGGACTATGAGGTTCTTCCTTTACCAACCAATCCAACAATGGCTCAGATTAAAAATCACAAGGAAAGGAAAGCAAGAAAGTCAAAGGCACAAGCTTCTTTGTTTGCTGCTGTCTCATAAGACATTTTCACTAGAATCATGACGATCAAATCAGCATTTGAAATCTGGAATTTCCTCAAGAATGAATATGAAGGAGATGAAAGGATCAAGGGAATGCAAACGCTGAATCAGGTTAGAGAATTTGAGATGCAGAAAATGAAGGAGTCTGAAACGATCAAGGAGTATGCTAACAAACTTCTCAGTATTGCTAACAAGGTGAGATTGCTTGGTTCTGAATTTTCTGATTCAAGAATAGTTCAGAAAATACTGGTGACCGTCCCTGAAAAATTTGAGGCTACTATTACTTCATTAGAAAATACTAAGGATCTGTCAAAGATTACCTTGGCAGAACTTGTAAGTGCTTTGCAGGCCCAAGAGCAAAGGAGCATAATGAGGGCTGAAGTTTCTGTGGAAGGAGCATTGCAAGCTAAATTGCAAATCAACCAAAGAGAAAAGAACAAAAGCAAGAAATATAAGAAGAAGAATTTCAATACTCAAGAAGCAGCCGCTAACACCAGCAACAGTAACGGAGAAAAAAACAAAGAATTTCCTCCTTGTAAGCATTGTGGCAAAATGGGTCATCCTCCTTTCAAATGTTGGAGAAGACCCGATGTCAAGTGTGAAAAGTGCAATAAGTTAGGACATCATGTGAGAATCTGCAGAAGCTATTTTCAACAGAAGAATGAGGCTCAAGTTGCAGATCAACAGGAGGAAGAGTAGCTGTTTGTAGCAAAATGTTTTACAAGCAGTAGCTCAACTGAATGTTGGCTAGTAGACAGTGGCTGTACCAATCACATGACCCACGATCAAGAGCTTTTCAGAGAGCTGGACAGATCACAGGTATCAAAAGTCAGAATCGGCAATAGTGAACTTATCACTGTCGAAGGAAAGGGAACTGTAGCCATTGAAAGTTGCACAGGTTCAAAATTAATTCATGATGTTTTGTATGTACCTGAGATTGATCAAAACCTGCTAAGTGTAGGACAATTAGTTGAGAAGGGATTTAAATTCATCTTCGAAGGTAAGCAATGTTTGATTAAGGATGTCGATGACAAGAAAATTTTCAGTATCAAAATGAGAGGAAAAAGTTTCTTGTTTGATCCAATGGAGGAGGAGCACGCAGCTTATCCAACTACTGTAAACAATACAGAGGTCTGGCACAAAAGGCTAGGCCATTTTCATCATGCGGCGGTGCTGAATATGCAACGAAAAGGGCTGGTTCAAGGCTTACCTCACTTGGATTCTGAATTACCAAGTTGCAAAGCATGTCAATATGGCAAGCAAGCAAGATTACCCTTCACACAAGCAGCTTGGAGAGCAACAGAAAAGTTGCAATTGATTCGCACAGATTTGGCTCGACCTCAAAGGACTCTTTCATTTAAGAAGAGCAAATATTACATCATCTTTATAGATGATTTCACCAGAATGTGCTGGATTTATTTTCTCAAGTATAAGTCAGAGGTCGCAGGTGTATTTTGGAGATTTAGGCAATGGATTGAAAAGCAAAGTGGTTGCATGATTCAAGTCTTGAGGTCTGACAATGGCAAGGAGTACACTTCCAAGCAATTCACTGTGTTCTATAAGGAGGCAGGCATTGAGCATCAACTTACAACTCCTTACACCCCTCAACAAAATGGGGTTAGTGAAAGAAAAAATAGGACAATAATGGAAATGGTTAGATGCATGCTTCATGAGAAAGGGTTACCTAAGGAATATTGGGCGGAGGCTGCAAACACTACAGTATTTTTGCTAAATAGACTTCCTACCAAAGCAGTAAACGGGAAGACTCCTTTTGAGGCCTGGTATTGTTATGAGCCCTTCTTGAAAAATTTAAAATTATTTGGATGCTTGTGTTTTACGTATGTGCCACAGATTAAAAGAGAAGAGTTAGACAAGAAAGTTGAACCTGGTATCTTTGTGGGATATAGCTCCACATCTAAAGCTTATAGAGTTTTCCAACCGCACACAAGGAAAATTCTGATAAGCAAGAATGTGCACTTCATGGAGAATGAGCAATGGAGTTGGAATGATGCAGAAAAGAAGCTAGTAGCTGACCCTTTGAAAAATCAAGATGACTTAGTTGATGAGCCTCCTATAAGAGGCACTAGACTGCTCTCTGATATTTACCAAAGATGCAATGTTGTAGTCTTTGAACCTGCGGGGTATTGGGATGCAAAAGAAGATCCCAAATGGAGAGCTGCAATGCAGGAGGAGCTGACCATGATTGATAAAAATCAGACTTGGGAACTTGTTGAAAGGCCTGAACACAGAAAAGTCATAGGTGTAAAGTGGGTGTTTAGAACAAAGCAGAATGCAGATGGCTCAATCAATAAGCATAAAGCCAGGTTAGTAGTAAAAGGTTATGCTCAAATTTTTGGAGTAGATTTATTTGATACATTTGCTCCAGTTGCAAGGCAAGATACTATTAGGATGCTGCTAGCTATTACAGCCCAAAATGGATGGAAAATTTAGCAACTTGATGTCAAGTCAGCATTCCTAAATGGATTCCTAGAGGAAGAAATTTATGTTGAGCAGCCTGAAGGCTTTGTTGTGAAAGGGCATGAGGATAAGGTCTATCTACTAAAGAAAGCTTTGTATGGTTTAAAACAAGCCCCAAGAGCTTGGTATAGCAGGATAGATGAATACTTATTGAAATTAGGCTTTGTTAAAAGTCTAAGTAAATCCACTTTATATATCAAAGGTGATCAAGCTAACTTTATAGTGATCTTTTTATATGTTGATGATTTCCTGGTCACTGGCAGCAACGTTGAGCTTACTCAGCAATTCAAGGAAGATATGATGCAAGTATTTGAGATGACAGACCTGGGAGAAATGTCTTATTTCCTTGGTATGGAAGTTGAGCAGGAAAAAGGTGATATCTTCATCTCTCAGAGGAAGTATGCAAAGGAGATCCTAAAGAAATTCAACATGGAGAACTATAAAAGCATGAGCACGCCTATGTGTCAAAAGGAGAAGTTATGCAAGGATGACGGAACAGAACAAGTGGATGAAACACTCTACAGAAGCTTAATTGTCTGCTTAATGTATCTCACAGCAACAAGACCAGATATCTTGTATGCTGTAAATGTATTGTCAAGATTCATGAATTGTGCAAAAGAATCTCATTTCAAAGCAGCAAAAAGAGTGCTCAGGTATGTCAAGGGGACCTTAAATTATGGCATCAAGTTCAGTCCATCACAAAATTTCAGGTTGCAAGGTTACTCTGATAGTGATTGGGGAGGGTCTTCAGATGACATGAAAAGCACCTCAGGCTACTGTTTTAGCTTCGGATCAGGGATATTTTCTTGGTGTTCAAAAAAACAAGAAATTGTTGCACAATCAACAGTTGAAGCAGAATTTATAGCAGCCACAACAGCTGTTAATCAAGCTTTGTGGCTAAGAAATTTTTTATTGGATTTGCACTTGGAGCAAGGGACAACTACTGAGATAATGGTGGACAATCAGACAGCCATAGCTATCTCCAAAAACCCAGTCTTTCATGGAAAAACAAAGCATTTCAGCATCAAATTATTTTTTCTCAGAGATATCCAAAAGGATGGTGCAGTATGCTTGAAGTATTGCAAGACTGAAGACCAGCTGTCAGATATCTTCACAAAAGCTTTTACAAGAAGCAGGTTTAAGTTACTAAGAGAGAGACTTGGAATCTCCAACCACTGATACAAGGAGGAGTGTTGAACGTGTATCAGCAGTTGCATATTCAGCTGTTAGTTATGCTGTGTGACTAAGTCTTTAGGACTTGTTGTTTTATCTTTCCGTTATTTATTATCTGATAAAAGTTAGTAGCTATTATTTAGGGAGTTGGTTACCCACGTTATTTTTTTTTTGGTTGCAAACTCTGTATTTAAGCAGAGTATTATTCAATAAAAAATGAGTTTATCTTCCTTCATATTTGTGAGTTCCGTTAAAACTCCAACAAAGTGTTTTATTAAGAAAATAAATGAAAAAGGGTAAAAAGCCTTGTTGTTTTGTTTCAAGTCACAATAGAGTGACAGAAAGACTCTATGTCACGATCGTGGGAATCCCATGATCGTGGATCGTGCAGAGACGCTCTCTTTGTCACGATCGTGGGAAATCCCATAATCGTGGATTGTGCAGAGACTCGACTCTATCACATTCGTCGGAATTCCTACGATCGTGGATCGTGGTAGATGCATTTTCAGAACTCTTTGTCACGATCGTGGCAGATGCATTTTTAGAAAAGAGGGATTTGTTTGAGAAACTTTTATATGTTTTTCCCTCACAAGTTATTTATAAAGAAAATGTTTAACAAAGGTTAAATGTTTTAAGTTCAAAACTATAACACTCACTTAGTTCATTTAGCTCACACTCTCTTTTGTTTTAAAATAACCTCCCAAGTGCATCATTAAAGACACGGGTAGTCAGGACTCCACCGCACGGGTAGCTGTCATCGTCAAGTGTTGTTATGTAGATCATTTTGCATTGTACAATTTTATAAGTATTTTTCCGCAGCATGGACATGCTTTGTAAACTTATGGTTGTAGTATCGATCGTTTTGTAATGAATGCTTTTGAATCAATGCATGAAATGATTTGAGATATTTCTGAATGGACTTGAAAGTTCTGAGATTGTAGTGAAGTTGGTGAATCTGATTTTATAGAAGTGCTTGAATGTCTTACAGGTTTTGTATAAAATTTGGATTTGTCAAAATACAGTTATTATGCTGTCAAAATTTTAAAGGAAATTTTTTTTCGAACTCCACTACTTATATTTCTCGAAACAAACTAAGATGTTTTAAATATGAATGAAATAAGGTTTAGTTTCATGGAGACCTTTCAGTGAGATTGGGAATCGAATGAGAGGTTTTCCTGGAGTACCGGGCAGGTCGCCTAGTCCGGTAGGAGAGATCCTGTCACAAAAGATGGAAGCGACACGAGGGACAAGTGATTGCTACGGTGTATGTTTTGGGAGTCAGGAAGAATAGGTCTGTTTGGTAATTGAGATATGCTATTATAAGGTTAAAAAAAGATATCTCCTAGCAAGAATAAGTTTTGACCTATTTAGTTACAACTTACAAGGTTAATGTAATTTGTTTGCTTATTGCATTAGCGAATCTATAGCATGGATTAGTATAATCAATGCTAGAGCAATCCTAAAGTTAAAATAAACTAATTTTGTAACCAAACAAATTTGAAATAATTTAAAATTTAGTGCCAATTTTAAATTAAATTAATTTGATTAAAATTAGTACTTAGTTTGATTTAAATTATGTTTTTTAAAATTATTTATAGAATTAGAGTTATGTATATTTTCAATTTAATTGAAATTAATTAATTATAATTCTTTTAAATCAAGAAAGGTATTTTCTTAAGTAATAAAAAAATGTTTATTTCAAGTTGATTGAAATAAATTGAATTTATTATTTGTTTAGAGGGTTATTATTCTCTTTTATTTAACAATTATTTATTTATTAATATGAATAATAAGTTCCTTAATTTATTATAAACGATATCTTTCTTGATTAAAATTTGAAAATATTTCCATTTATTAATTAAAAAAATAATCTTTCTTTAATATTTTTGATTTTTTTCTAAAATAATGTTTTTATTAATTAAGGAACCAATCTCTAAATAAATAATGAAAATAATTTGTAATTAAATTTAAAATATTTATTTAATTTTCAATTTATTTCAATCAATAATTAAACCCAACTAATCAACTATACCTACCATTTAAAAAAAAGTTATTTGAGTGAGTTGATAAAACAAACTATGTTTGATTAGTTATTCAGTAACTGTACCATTACATATTAGAAGGGGTCTTAAGATTTCACTTTGGATGATGACGGGTGACGATGCAATCTGGAATTATAAGTTGATAGAGACTTCCATTAGCATATACCTTTCACCTTTTTATCTGAAAATATTGGCGTAAAAAGATAAGAATATATGTATAATGGCGAAGGACGACCCACTGGCATGTTCTGTTGCAAGTTTCTACGTGTATGCATGCATATGAGTCAAAGTATCTACGTGGGTATGCTGTATATTCCCAATTCTAGAGGTTCAAGTTCTTCGAGTTTATTTTTTCATTTCCTCGTGTGATTTGTAGTAGTATGTACTTTAATATGCATTGAAGTATTGAACAATATGGATACAAGTCCGCCAAAGATGAATCGTTGGACAGTACAGAAGAAAATGGTGTAATAATATTGCATTTGGTTCTTTTTTCCCGAGAATGACTCTCTGAACAAACAAATCAGTCACAGAAAAAAGCAAAAGAGGTAGAAAAGTCAAGTAGTTTTTCATCAGCAAGCATTTGGCAGTTAAAGTAGGAGCGGTGGAGCTAGTTCAATTAAGTTGGGTTAACTTCGGAGTTAACCCTACGTTTGGTTATTGTCTCTGCTTGCAAAAACGGGTAAGAAAATATAAAAAAATTTGTCTCTAAAATTATTTGGTTGTTGTGACCTGACGCCGATTGATAGAGACAAAATTTTTTTGTTCCTCCTTTAACCCAATCACGATTGACAGAGACAGAGTTACAAGAATTGTACACGCCTATAAGACAAAAATACCTCCCATATAATTGACTTTATCTTTATTTTTTAATAACTAATTTCATTAAATATTTAGGCAATATATATTTTTACCCCTTATTTATAGATTAAATTTAAAAATAATAATAATACACATCATTCATTTTAAAATAATCAATTAATTACATATTTTCAATCATATTACACTGCAAAGATATTTTAATCATTCGCACAATGTTCTGTTCTGATCTATCAATTGCAACCAAACATTCCACTGTCTATAATTTTTATTCTGTTCTATCTCTAGTTGTTCTGTTATGTTCTATCTATCTCTGCATATGAATCACGATAACCAAATGTAGGGTAAGAGAACACATAGACAACCGATCTAGGGAGGGTCTCGCAGAGTAAAGCTTTAAAACGATCCTATATTTTTGGTGTGTATATAATCATTGATAAGGTGCATTGGCTATATATAGTCGTTTCTATGATCAATAGGGCTTTGTATGCATTTGCTTATCTACTACAGTAGACCCTACACCTTCACCGGTTTGAAGTATGACATGTACCTAACCTTGGACGTTAGAAGGGTTGAATTTCATTTTTGTTTCTTATTGTAATTTTTATTTTTAATTCTTGATTTCTTTTTTCAAAACAAAATAAAAATCTATTCGATTTAATATCGTTATAGTTATATTTTATTATTTGTAATAATTAAATATTAGATAAAATTTAAAGGTAAATTAAAATTATAAATTAATTAAATAAATAATATACATTAATTTATGAATAAATATTATATGATATTACATTTTATTAAAATTAATAATTTATTAAATAAAAATTTATTTACAAATTAATTAACATTTATTTGTTGATATATTTTAATTATTAAAATATTTATATTTGAAGTTTATTTATTAAATAATTATTAATATTTTTATTGTTGAAAAATAAAAAATTAAAGTAATTATAAATTAAGATAAACTAAATTATTAAACTTATATTTAAGTTATAAATTTAGAAAATAAGCTAAAACTAAAATAAAAATTTAAAAAAAATTAAACAACATTTTATACTAAAAATCAAAATGGAAATAAACAAGCCAAGAGAAATATAAATGATAGTATAGTGTGCTTACTATTATTGAATTTTTTTCATCATAAAATGTAAAATAATTCATGTGACAATGTCTAAAAATGGAGATCACGATTGCATAATGAGAAAATAGGGGCCTTCGTAGGCAAGGATCCAACGTATGCTAGTTTTTCAACATAGCCCTTCTGATTTCTCTTTTATTATTTAAAAAGCTGGGTATTTGAGATATGTATCAATTTATTTGAGATATATTTCTACAATTTTGAAACTACTCGATTGCTATCAAGATTTTACGCAGCAAGGGATCTTGTTTGTTACTACTCGATTGCCTAAAAATAAGGAATGTATTTGATTTTTTGTTGGACTTTAACTCTAGACTCTAGCTCTATTTAAACAGCTTTACATGGAAGTTTAAAATATCCTCCGTATAACTTTTTTCTCCAATTTCATAAAATAAATTTCTACTATAATAACAACAAATTGGTATTAGAACTTTTTATCTAGAGGGATTTGTGAGTTGAGTGAAACCATAATGGAGACAACATTCACAACTGTTGCACCACCATTTTTTTATGGTAACAACTATAAGTGCGGGTTATTAGGATGATTGTTAATTTTGAAGCTTTGCATCTTTGGAAGGCTGTAGAAGAAGACTTTGAATTGTATCAATTATCTAAAAATCCTATAATGGCGCAACTGAAGAATCACGAAGAGAGAAATATAAAGAAGTCCAAGGAGAAAATTTGTCTTTTTTTTAACCATGTTTAGTGTAATTTTTACAAGAATTATGAATATACAATCTACTAAAGATATTTGGAATTATCTCAAATTTGAATATCATGGCATTGAAAGAACTAAAGGTATGCAAGTGCTCAACTTGATCAGAGAATTAGAGATACAGAGCATGAAGGAGACAAAAACTATTAAAGGCTATGTTGATAGGTTGTTAAGCATTGTTAATAAGGTACGACTTCTTGGCAAGGATTCTCCTAGTAAAGAATTGTGTAGAAAATTATTGTCACTGTACCTGAAAAATATAAATCTAAATTATTTCATTAGAAGAATCTAAAGATTTGTCAAACATCTCTTTGGGAGAATTAATAAACTGCTTTTCAGGCACTAGAGCATAGAATAATGATGAGACAAAAGGAGGCAGTACAAGCTACTTTTTATATAAAAGCACAAAAACCCTGGAGGAGGCAAAGACAAGCAGAATAACAAGAGAAAAAAAAAGAAAAAAAACTTGAAGGCTCCAACAAGCAGTAGGATGAGGCTTTTCCACCTTGTCCACACTATAAAATGACAAATCACCCTCAAAGAAAATGTTGGTGGAGGTCTAATGTGAAGTGCAAAAAGTGTGGTAATATGGGGCATATGGAACGGATCTACAAGTCTCAACCTGATGACGTAAAAGTGTCCATAGAGCAAAACCAAGAGGAGCAACTCTTTGTTGCAACATGCTTGGCTACAAGCAATAGTTCCATTGATTCTTGGATGATAGACAAAAGTTGCACAAACTATATGACCAATGTCCATAACCTTTTTAAAGAGCTTAATAAAACCATTATTTCCAAGGTGAAAATTGGAAATGGTGATTTTATTTCATTCAAGGGAAAAGGTACTATAGCTACTGAGAATTTGACAGCTTTGAAGCATATCATAGATATTTTATATGTGCCTAAAATTGACCAAAATTTGCTTAGTGTTGCATAGCTAGTTGAAGAAAGACTTCAAAGTCACATTTGAAGATAAATGATGTTTGATCAAAGATGCGAAAGACAAAGATGCATTTAAGATGAAAAGGAGAGATAAAAGCTATGCTCTAAATCTGATGGAGGATGAGTAAATAGCTTTTTCAAGCACTGTGAGCAATACTGAATTATGGCATAAAAGGCTTGGATATTTCCATCATGCTGGACTTCTCTGCATGTAGAAACATGTCTTGGTGAGAGGTGTTCCATTACTCGAAGACAAGTTAGTTGATTATATGACTTGTCAATATGGGAAGCAAATCAGAAAATCATTCTCTCAAACGACATGGAGAGCAACATATAAGCTACAGCTGGTGCATACAGATGTTGGAGGACCTACAAAAATATCATCTTTAAATGGTAATAAATACTATATTACATTTATTGATGATTTCACCATATTTTGCTAGATTTATTTCTTTAAATCCAAATCCAATGTTGCTAATATATTATGGAAATACAAAGCCTTTGTGAAAAATCAAAGTAGTTACAGGTTGCATACAATAAGATCACATAATAGGAAAGAATACACAAATGAAGTATTTGACAGGTTTTGTGAAGAAGCTAATATTGAACATCAACTTATTGCACCTTACACCCAACAAAAGAATGGTGTAAGTGAGAAAAAATAGAAGTGTTCTGGAAATGACAAGGTGTATGTTGCATGAAAATGAACTACCAAAGAAACTATAAATAGAGAATGCAAACACTTTTGTATTTTTGTTGAATAGGCCGCCAACTAGAGTTTTATCTAAAAAAACTTCCATTTGAAGCCTAGTTTAGTTACAAGCCAGATTTACAAAACTTCAAAAAATTTGGTTGTGTTTGTTTTTCTTATGTGCTTCAGGTTAAGAGAGACAAACTTGATAAAAAGGTTGAATAAGGTTTTCATTAGGTACAACAACACTTCCAAGCTTATAGAAATTTTCAACCACAAAATGGAAACATTCTTGTAAGTAGAGATGTCAAATTTATGGAGGAAAAACAATAAAAAGCAATTTCCAAAAGTTCCAAAACACTTTGATGATGTTGTAGATGACACACTAGTCAGAGATACAAGGCCCTTATATGAAATTTATGAAAGAAGCAATGTTATTGTTCTAGTATCTGCAAAATTCAAAGAAGTTAAAAAGGATGACAAGTGGATAGATGCTATGAAAGAAGAGCTTAAGATGATTAAAAAAATGAAACATAGGATTTGGTTGACAAACCACAACACAACCAACCCATAAGAGTTAAATGAGTTTGTATAATCAAACTTAATGCATATGGTTCTATAAATAAATAGACAAATGGAAATGTCCATGGTACAACAGGTAGTTCCAAGACAAGATAATTATTCTCAAAGTCGTACAGTTGCACTTC
>JANIMX020000541.1:3838647-3854147 GCA_024582655.2 Erythroxylum kunthianum
TTTGGAACGGATATGTCAAAAATCGTCTTTACCGATTAAGAAAATTTATACTAGGTAGACAACCAGAATTTCTCATTCATATAAAAACCAGAGAAGTACAATTTACTGTCTGGAACTCAAAAACAAGGAGTATTGCATCATAGTACAATTATAAGCCTCAATGCTAATAACAGTACAGATAAAACCGGTATTACATAAACAATCTAAGAATGTGAGCATCTACTATGGTGTTGCCTGTGGTGATCCAGGCTCTTTAAATTACAGCTACTATTCACTTGGCCAAGTTTAGTTGTATGCATGTTATATGATTTAGGAAGTTATGTAGGGTATGTTCACCTGTGTCAGATTGAGGTACGATCGGCAAGAACAATTTAGTTAATAACACCAGCAGTTAAAGAAAAGCACTTACTTTGTTTGTAGATGGAGAAGTGTGGGGATTTCTATGTCCAGTGAACAACTCTTCGGGAAAACCCCCCTTTTGCTATATCTCTGATAACAACAGTTATTAATAGAAAACAGATAGCAACTGCATCCTTAAAATCACTTTCTTGACTTTCATCCTTCTTCCTGTAATAGAATACAACTACAGAGGATTACTCATAAGCAATGCCAAAAGATGGTATAGATGATAGAATACAACTAAGTTGTATCAAACATGCAGGGAAAAACTTTCTAGTTCTGTACTACGACATCTTCCAAAATTGACAAAAGGAAACCCAAACACTAGGCAAGAAGAATGCTTTAAGCTCATAGCATTTTTATTAACATAACAATTGAGCAAATAAGTTCAAAAACAGTATAGTACAACGAAATTACTTTGTACACAATGGATTTGGGAGTGAGAGCTTTCTAGACCTAATATCTTTCCTCAAGACATATCTTCGAACCGGTAGGTATAGAAGAATGAAGAATCCAATGCCCCAAGCCAATACAAGAAGAAATGAATACGTAATCCATTGGGTTGTTTGATACTTAACAAATTTCTCTTCCATTTCTTCAAATGAACCTGTATATAGAACAGTCTCATCTTCAACTTCAGTTTCTATTTCATTATCTTAACCAGTATCTCCCATGCACTTCTGGCTGCAACATTTGTCACATCTAAAGGCAATAATGCTATCAAACAATAACATAATGAATAATGGATAATCAGTTTATGAAACTCCCATATTCCCAAGGCCCCCAAAAAACCCCTTTCGTCTCTTGGGTCAGCACTCACATCATAATTCAGGGAACTGACAATCCAAAAACAAAGAAGACACCTATGCTACAACTTTTAAAAAACTTGAACTTTGTTAGTCCTCATGTTATCAAGTGTCTATAATATTATCCAGTTCTAAATCCATTCCAAATAGGAAATGTAACAATTAAGTAAACTGATTTTAAAAAAATATATCAGTTATTGGGAAATTGCTCTCAGCCTTAGCTCTTGACTACACCGCAACTTCATAATTATAATCCCCCTGCAAAAAGGATTCAAAAAATTTCACCCAACTTCTTATTACCCCTAAAAGAAAGAACCTTACCGTAATGGAAGTTCACAACTTTACCATTAAAGAATCAAAACCCAACTATAACTCCAAACTAATCGAACCTAAAGTTCACAAGTTTAGCACTAAAAAAGAAAACCCAATTACCTTCTCCTGTCAAATGACTCATAATCGAACGTATCATAGTAGTCCACAGGAACAACAAAGTGAACAGAACTGACCAAATCCTTATTGGTAACATCTAGGGTTTGGTCGTCCCTGCATTTGGCTTTGAGGTGAAACTTCACGAAGCAGTGTCGCACTGGCCATCGCCATCGCAGGCGTCGCAGTCACGTGAGAAGCGCATGTCCATGGTTCGTTCACTGGTGAGAGGGATGAGGCCTAGGCGGTAGGCGATGAACTCGTCGTTAAGGACGGAGGAGTTGACCTCTATTTCGACAAGATCAATGGTGATGCTGGGGACTTCGGCGATCATGACGCGGTAGAGAGCGTTGGCTATAGAGGCGTTTGTATCACGGAGCTCGAACTTTGCGTAGTCATCTCGGAGTTCTCAGATTTTAACCCTTGGGAAGCGTTAGTAGGAGACTCATCGTAAGGGCTCTGTTATACTCCAAAACTCGGCCTTTTGAATACTTTACTCTTAAGTGGCACTGTCTTAAGTTTATGACAACCACTTCATATTCATACGGTTTTTTTTTTTACATTTGTCCAAGTTTCATTTAGGAATAAATACTAACTAAATTAATTATTTTCTAATGTAATTTTTAATTTTTAAATAGAAACAAATCATGTTTATTTATTAATATTAATGTAGTCATTATAATAATTACATATTAAATAAAACTTAATAATAAATTATATTTAATTAAATATTTTATTTTAATCTCTTATATACTATTTAAATTATTTTATTTTATTATAATAAATAATTTAAAATTATTTTTATTTTAAATATATTTTAATTATTAAATCAAATTTTATTTGAAATTTATATATTTTGAAGATCTTTCTAAATTTTAATTATATTTATTAATAGTTACTAAAATAAATTTATTTAATTAAAATTAAATTATAAAAAACATAAACAAAAAAGAAAAATCACTTTTTATGGCTTTAATAATTTTTGAAAACGGATGAAACCAAAACTAAAAATATAAACTTAAAAATTGAAACAAACTGGATTTTGTTTATGTAATTAGTAAAATTTACTCATAATCGGTAGGGATATACACATCAAATTATCAGAAAGATAATTGGAAAGGATATTGTATCTTTCTAAAATTTTATCATTTTTTAATTAAATACATTTTATTTGTTATATGTGTGAAATTCTCACACTAATTTACCAAGGGATAATTTTTATTGGCATTTTCATGCTATTGATTATCGCACATTTTTTCCAACCAAAACAATTTGTTGGTAAATATTTTCAAGCTATTCTGTTGGTAATTGGTTGTTATTTATGGCGCCAATTTTTTGTGCCATATTTACCAACAAATTTTTTTGTTGCTAATAATTTTGTTGGGAGTTAATTGGTAATTTGTTGGTGTTTATTTTATAATTATATAAATATTATATACTTGGTAATTTGTTGGTATTTACAAACAAAAATAATTACGTTGGTAAATTTTGTTGGTGATTTACAATTTTCTTGTAGTGAACAATATGAGATCATAATTACTAATTTTTTAATTATCAAACTCATTGCGAGAGTCGTTAATTGTACGCAACTTTTGTCTTATATTTTACAAAGAAATTGTTTCCGTGACTCAAATCTATGACCTTTCAATCAATTAATTAATAATTGATATGAAATAATACTTTTACAAGTTAAGCTATAAAAAAAATTGATCGAATCAAACAACTGAATAAATAGTATATATCTCATGTTAAATTTAAATACAAGCTGGTAAAATCCAACAATATATAGTGAATTGTTGATACTAAGGAACTTTCAAAGTTTATCCTACGTGCTAGGAAAATTACGAATAGTAAGAAACCCAACTTAATCATTGAACTATAGAACTCTTACAAATTAGATGCCTTCTCACTTTTCACTACTACTACCACTCTAAAGGCTTGGCCTTCTAATTACACTTGGAACCATCGGTATCTTGTTAACTAAGTATACTAATTCTAACTAACGAGGTGAATTAGTATTTCATCCATATCGTGAAAATCCGTTGGCGGCTAAAATAACTTTTGTTTATTTTCTGGTCATTTGAAAACAGTTTCTTTATTAATTAGAAAGACAACATATTATAAGATTTTTTCAAACTCTACAAATTAGTGAACTTTCTACTGAGTGTTGTTACTGTATGTTTGTTAGCAAGAAATAAAATATCATCAAATGATACTACACTAAAAAAATTCTATAAATTAATAATCTTATAACTAATATAAGATTTATTAATTAAAAGAAATATTATTATTCTATGAGCTCTAATAAAAGTATAAAATTTATTATATGATAAAAGTTATTAATTTATCAACTATTGATTAATTTATAAAGGTTTTACTATGTTCTTTACCCTAATTATTCAATCAACATTGTAATTGTTGCCTACTTCAAAGTTAAGCTGACTTTCAAACGAAAAGGAAGGGATCCCAAAAATAGCCATCAAGTAAGAATGCAATTTCTCCTTACCTTGCAATATTGGCTCCGATTTAAATTAGGAATATCGAGAAGTGCAAAAGTTTAATTATTTTTCACACGATTGTATCACAGATATATATTAAAGAGATAACTAAACTGGAGCTATATGATATGACTGACGCGAAATGATACAATCGTGTGAGCAATACTGAGAGGGACATTGCTGCTGCTGATGACTAAACTACAGTTGTTGTGAAACGGGAAAAATCTTGGAGCGTCTGTTTCCAAGAGAAAGGAAACAGCAGAGCCAGAAACAGAAAGAAAGAGAGAGGCAATGGCTTTAATTAGATAAGGCTGCAGAGCGGAATCATTCTTTCCAAACCTTGTCAGAATCAAATTGCTGTTTCTGGTCAACTGTTCCCAAAGGCTGCTTTTTAACACACACCCATTTATCTTCAATACAAATTCATGAAAGAATCTTCATGTTTATGTCACCAGCAGCATACCACTACCCCTCTCCTCATATAATATATGAAATTATAATTGAACCAGCTGCAAAGTTGGAGTCAACCTAGAGAAATACATTCAGTAAAATCATGTGTAGTTTTTTATTCTTTTCTGATATTTTATTCTCATGTCATACACGGCGTTGCTACACACTTATGATCTTTATTCTTACTAGGAAAGAAATTGTTTTGATGTCTTTGTGCTAAAAACCTAACATAACTCTAAGTTATATCCTCATAAATCTTTCATCTTTCTTTCTTTAAAGAATATCAACCCACAAAAAGTTCACTTCCGGTGGTTTTGGGACTGTTTCCGACGATAAAGAGTAGGGGAACAATTGCTGATATACTTGCAAAATGGATTCAATCTTCAGAGTTAAAGAGTAGTCAGTACTAAAGAAGCACTAATATATACTACATTTACCACTTCTTGGTCATTAGTTTGGTAGTTGGTACAGCCTCAAAAGTTAAAAACACACCTTAAAAAACACTCCATACATAATTAAGACATCAAAAAGAAACTTGTGATCCTACGACCATATCCATATACCACACCCCAATGTAAAATCCTAGAGAAATGAAGGAAAGATTTAAACCGAGACATAACATAAACCAAAAGAAAATTAAAGGGTAGATATGCACCATTAGTTGGGAAGATCAGACCATGAAAATGCCGGATTCCAGTAACCCAGTTCACTTCCAGCCAACTGAGCAGACTCCAATATCGTTGAAGATGCTGACGTTGATGAAGAAGCTGCATTTCCTAGAACAACCTGAGGGTTCTCAGTATAACAATTAGTCGATGACTTGAGCCTTTGATACAGTTCTTGTAGCCCTGAGTTTTGAGCGTCATCAACTATGAAACCATTTTGATGGTGCTGTTGTACTTGGTTTTGACAATTTTTCCAAAAAGGGCTACAAAGACCAAGAGAAGGAACTTGGCCGAGAGGATCCAAGCATAGGGTTCGAGCATTAAGCCCAACTGTTGTAACTGTTGGTTCACTTAACATGTGAGTTCCGATTATACCCCCTTCCTCTTTCACAGAAATAGAACTAGATAGTGCACTAGGGTTAGGGTTAGGGCTTTGGTTGCCTCTCAGTAGAGCAAAAATATGGGAACTTTGAGGTGAAGACCACATAATTGGGCTAGACGAAAGCTCATGAGCAAACCCATTTCCAAAACCTGATCTTCCAATCTCAGACGCCAAAGTTTTCATCTTGCTAGTACAAGGTTTCCCAACTGATGCAGCAGATACGCTCGTGTTCTTGTTCTTTCTGCAACCACCTCCAATTGGAACATTCCTCAGAGCACCGCCTTTAGTCCAATACCGGCGACAAGTTTTGCAGAAATGTCGAGGCTGAGTGAGATTGTAGTTGTTGTAGTAGCAGAACTTGGTGTTTGTAGAATCACATCGCGGACATCTCAAGCTCTCTGAAGCTGAAGAATTCGCAGCAGTAGTAGGGGTAGTGGTGCTTGTTGAAGAGCAAGAAGAAGATGGAGAAGGTGAAGGAGATTGAGAAACAGAAGCAGAAGGCGTGCCCTCTAAAATGGTTGGAATTTTCCTCTCTCCTCCAATTAAACCAGCACCTCCCAAGAGCTCTTGAATCATCTTTACTACTTTGTGGATCTACAACAATCCAAAAACAAGAAAAGCAAAGAAGTTGAGTCTTTTCTTTTTTGTTAGTGGGTAAAGCTAAAGAAAGAAAGTAAATATTGTTCCATGTATTAGAGAAAGAGAAGATGTAGGTGGAAACATGACTTACCTTTGTAAGTTCAGTTGAATGTGGCTTTGTTGGCAGCCAGCGTGTTCGTGGGTGTAAAGGAATAGATGATAGAGGGATGGGAACTCTATTATAGACATTACATTCTTAAAGCAGACACCTTTAATCTAATCAAATAAAAACAAGTGCTTTTGGATTTGGAAGTTTGTGGTAGGTGGTTTTTAGAGGCTAGCGAATGGAGTTTTCTTCGTTGCCTAGTGTACCCTTTGTGTTCATCCGAAATTCATATTCAAGCATTCAACAAGAAAAACCATTATTATGCTAATGATTCCATAATAGTCAGAAAAACAATCAATGACTATAGATGATCGATTATATAAGTTTTCTTTTGAATTTCAATATAAGCAATTAAACAATAGTTTCTTATTCGCATAATAAATATATATTTTCTTCTTTATCATTTTCACGTAAAATCTCTCTATTTAATTTTGTTTTTTTTTTTGGGTAGCTCAAACTCAAATCAATTAGAGAAAGAAGCATTTAAGCGGTATAGTAAGTTAGAAATCATCATCTTTCAAACTCTTTATATTGAGATAATTTTTCATTGTAATTGATAAGGAAATAACGGAAAACAGTGCAGGATTGATCTTTACCAATAAAATGATGGGTTTTTTCGTAATTAGGATCGTCTATATGATATGTTGCATCATACCTGCATACGATTTTCTTGACATAAATAAACTGAGACTCGAGTAAGTGGAGTATGGAGAATTTATAATGATTATAGTAATCAAGTTTTCTAAAAGAATAATCTTTGTTGGGGCTTTGTGTTTCGTTCCTGAAGATGCTGTTCAAAAACCATCATTACAAGTTCAAGGAGAGGGCTAATCGCATGGAAAAACGTGTAAAGCCAATTGTCCCTACGCTCAACTACAAAGCCACTGCCCCGAGAGTTATGGCTTGAATTTAGCTTTCCCTACAGACAACAGCAGGAATCGGGATATGACAACCATTGTGAGGGTGTGTGTGAGTGTGCTACTACTTAATTATACACATTTATGAGTGATTCTAAATCCAGAGATAATGATTTACACGTGTTTAATTATTGATTTTAAATATGTGCATTAAAGTTGATTGGCATGAATCATCTTGCTTGGATGCTGGACATCATGCTTGTGGCTGTAGAGAAATGAACATTTCTGAGAAATTCCAATACATTTATCTAGTTCATTGCTTCAAAACCATTCTGTGCACTCATCAGCTTTCCTGGAAAAAAAAAAAATTAGTAAAGGAGATGAGCTGCTGGGAAAAACAGATGGAAGTTGGACTACAAGATCAACCCAAATAGCGGTTCATATGTGAATTGAAGTGAATGTGACAACGTGGGATCTTTTCAACAACCATAAGTTGTTGGGATAGGATTGAGTCATGTTGTAGTTAATATTAATTTGTGCAAATTGTAAATTTCAGTTAACTCAATGAGGAGAAAGTTGAGTTTGAACACATGTTCTAATTTCTTTATAGGAAAAAAGGCTCTTCTATGGTAGTTGGTGTCTTGAGCTATTATGTTCAGTTCCCCATCGTACCTACCACTATCCTCAAACTAAATCGAAAAAACAAAGTTGTGTATATAAAGTGATCGGAGACCCAGTGTTGTTTGTATGGTTATTAAGAATTACTTTAATTGTGTCAATTACTATATATCTACCGTAACATACCATAATTTGTACTTTTATTCAGGATCTGATTCTTAGTTCTTGACTCAACTTCTTTACTGTACTAAGTCAAAACATATTATTTATATGACAAATATTCTGCAATAATTTTGTATTAGGCTAAAGAGGAATTTCATAAAATGACGGACTAAAGAGAACCACAAAAAAGGTTCAAAAGAAGCTAGACTTGGACCTGAAGAGTAGATGTAATTGGGTTTATATCTAGACTGTTTTACCTAACATTGGGCACATAAGACAAATTGAAAAATCACCTGTGATGTAACCCTTATCTTCTTCTCTGATGGTAAAGTTTTCTGTTAGAAGTGTTCAATTCAGCAGTCAATGTTAATACTAATGTGAACTTACCACCTTCCATTTACGTGGACTGAGGTTGTTAATAAGCATCAATCGTGTGAATGGTAACTAAAGTAGATGTGTGAAAAGAGAAACTGGATGGATTGAGCCATGGGGTAAATAAAGGGGCCTACATGTCTCGAATATGTGGAACCATTTTTCAATCACCATCGATCAAAATGGAGATCATTAGTCGTGTGGACTAAATCTTATCACTTGCATTGCAAGATAATATGGTATTTGACCAATCCCTAATTGCCCAATTTCATCTCATAATCTACCTCCTAATAAGTAATCCTAAAGTCTTGACATAAGAAGCTAAGAACGTATAGTAAACTAATTAACTTTTGGACCTGCCGACGTTAAATTAATACAAATGGAATACTATGTTTCATCTATTGGGATTAATTAATGGTTTTCTTAAGCTTTTGTTCTCTCAATACTTTGATGTTCACACTAATTAATCAATATTCTTTGTTGTTTATGACTAGTAAAAAAAGGCAACTGTCCATTTCGAACAATCAAATTCTATGAAATGTCCATGAACGTAAAGATAAGGATATTAGTGGGATTCTTCCAGTTTTCCTTATCATGAACAGAGACATATGCTAATTATTGAATGAGTATCTTACGATCAAAGACAAGAAATAACAGTACCGTATACATTATAGTGCACCACAAGAACAGAAGATATCGATCGGTCTTGTTGTTTTGACAAATACACACTTGGAATTTGTTAACTAATTACAAATCCTTCTGATCTTTTCCAACAAATTAAAGTTAAAATTTTCAATAACCCTAGAAACACGAAATCAAGTACAAAGTTAAATTGAGATTAATTTATAGTTATATTTAAATAATTCATGTTAAGTGATAACAAATTTAAGCGAAGCAGGTACTTGCTTTAAAAAGTAAATCGAGAAAACATAAGTTGAACCCCTAAACAAGGTTTCTATTGGAAAGAACGCTAGAAATAGACCAACATAGCCACTAAAGTTGAATAATTCTGCAGCTGGCCTGTTCAAGTTTGCAGGAGAAAAAGGAGATGCATATTACAACCATAGTGCTTTGGTAGTACTAACAAAACGTTGAGTGCTCGTCATACACGTTGTAGATTGAACATAACAGGGAGGCCCCCCACCACACGGCAGAGGCGAAAACGAAGTGTGAGTGCAGAAAGAATGCTAAAAGCAACGTGTGAAAGAAATTGTATGTCTTTGCAAAAATAAATAGACCCGTCTTCTTAGTTCTGACCACAATTCTTTAACTTTTCTCTTCGGCTTATCTTATTCAATAACGCACGTACTCTTAATTTTGGGTCCTAACATGATCAATGGAAAGTTCACAATTCTTAAGTGGTAGAACTTTTGGATCCCTTTTACATTTGAATTCTTAAAATTACTATTACTTAATTCAATTCTAACACTTATTTTTTTAATTATTCATAACTATACTTTATAAATTATTATATACACTTAAAATTTTTATTTTTGCAATTGAAAATCCTTCGTTAATAGAATTAGCACAATAGCTTCAGAATTCTTTTCGTACCTTTTTTTTTTTTTGAAAGAAGGCTTGGCATGTGTTGTTCACGTAACTGAATTTAAACTAGCTTTAGGTTCAAAAGCTTAGACTAGTATGGTCATTTGTGTTATTAGATTAGTTAGTATCAATTAAATATTTTACCATGTACCCATAAATGGCAGTCTAGCTTTAGAGTAACATTGTAAATTGAGTTCTCAAAAGAAATAACATTGGGAATTATTCTAATTTATGGGTCTAAAAGTAATATGCTACTTTTTGTGGGGTGGTCTGTATAAGTACAAAGATAGATACGTACCTGACCGCGCGTGCCGTCCGGAGACAGACACAGAACGTGTTGCCCGACTTTCTCTGATTCAGACCGGGCAGCAGAAAACGACAAGACAGGAGCTGATTATCCTCCACCCTTCTGGCAGTTTGGGCAGCCCAATCTAGTCGCCGTCAATTCTCTGTAAGGCCTGTGCAACATGGGCGGTCACAATCAACAGCTTTCCTTTTTCCTAACACAATTGATTGATTTCCCGCCCAATTATCACCAGAATCTAACTGTTTTATTATTACTTTTTTAAGTGTATTCGAAAATTATTGTTTTCGTGGTGACTAATAAATTTGACTAGTCAACAGGCTTCACACATAATATGTGAAGAATTAAAAGCTCAACAAAAATCAAGGCAAGGTTACGAATACTCCTTTTCAGTTCATGATATATTGGCTAAATTAAGAAAAATAAATTTTAATATATATTATTGATTAGCCTAAGTTAATTCTAGAGATTTATTATTGTTTGGAACAATTTTTAAGTTCACAAGGGTATGAATGCATAGATTATAAAGGGTCAACACATGTTCTATGAAGTAAAAAAAAAAGTGATAAGAGATCATGAGTAAGTTAAAATCATAACTATCATATTAAGTTATACATATGGTAAACCATTCAATTATTTGAATTTTCAAAAAGAAGGCCTTTTTGGGATCTTTTAACACTAAAAAGGTTTTTTTTAATTTTCGTATTAATTCATAAATACAATAAGAATATATAAAAAAAGGAGATGATCATGGCCGAAGTTTTCAAATTAAAATTAAAATTTATAAACAGAGGTTCATCTGATACGTGTTGAGTTTGAAAAAAAAAGATAGCTCAAAATTATGTATTTATCATACTTCAAATTAGACAAAACTATCATAATAAATTTATCTTTTCATTTTTTATAAGAATTTAATCACTGCGATATCATGAATCTCATAGAAGAAATGTTCTTTTAATTTTGGCATACTAATAAAACTATATCTAAGACACGTGATCTTCAATTTCAATGGATTCTCGTGTTAACTATTGAACTAATATGAAATCTTGAAGTGTATTTTTTTTGTGCATATTAAATTAATTTTTTTGTAACAGTTAATATTCACAGATTAACGAATAAATTTAATTTAAATAATATTTATAAAATTCTTAAATATATTAATTATTTTAAAATAAAAATAAATTACAATCTTTCTCGTTAGAATTCTAATATTTGTAATTTAAAAGAGCTTAAATTCACCGTTTAAATGACCCAATATGTGCCACCAATGAGAATGATATGACATGGCAACCATATATAGTACATTGCATGACATTCACATTCTAAATGGACCCCTCTCCCTGTTTCCCCTTACGCGGCAAATACTGCTTTTCTAGGACTTCTCAACTCTCATACTTTTTTTCTTTAATCTTCTTTTTCTGTGACTAGTGGAGACTGGCGAGTGGAATAGGTACCTTCCTTCGTCCAATAATGCATTTGGTACGGCTATCTTACTTTGACCACTGTCACCGCCTTTGTCCCTATCTCATCCTATGCACCAAATGAAAGAACCAAAAACATGGATTTTGGTTTTGGTTCCATCTAAAGACTAGCTCAACTAATTTAGCCTGTCGTCATGCTAGTACGAGGAACTAAGATTTAATAGCTAGTAAGTATTGGTCTCCTTCTTGTCTTAATAGAACCCTTAAACAAACCTACACATGCAAGATAGTTTCTGCACTGGGCTTCAAATGATTTAGATAAATTCTACAGCTTGCCTCTTAGTGATCTGGTAAAGGTTAAAAACTTGAAATAAGATCAATCCATCTCTTAATAATTCGAAGTCGGCTTGCACTATCGTGTTAATGGTACTATAGGCCATGATTTATCCAAATGAATTATTCTGTCACACCAGGTTTCTCCGTTTTCCTATTAGTGGTTAGCTAATATTCTATTAGCTATTTTTAAGGAGTTTGATTTAATAATTACATGTATTTAAAATTTTTGTTAAAAATGACACAATGAAAATATATGTGTCGTTCCAAATGAATTAGATTATGCACTTAACTGTACTTTGACACAGAGTATACCCTCTTGTGGTGATTTGCCTCGGATTTTTATAGTTATAGGTAAGACGGTGAATCGATATATGCATATGTCATGAAGTACAAAATCAATAGGAAGACAATAAATTGAAAAGTGAAAAATGGAAATGTTTCCCAATGCCCACAACCTAGTTAGCTACGATGGAGCTAAGGGCCATCCCTAAACCAAATGCAACCGAATAGGTCACCACCACGGAGGTTGGAATTCCAACGAAGAGCTTCAACCTGACAAAAGCTACTATGGACAAGATCCATCCTGCAGGGCCAGCGCAGATCATGTCTCTGTACAAAGCGAAGCATGTGGGTTGTTTATTATTGGAGGGCTTGGAATGTTAAACCTAAGCAAAAGAGTTTGAGTGATTGATTAACTTCCCTCGGCATGCACATAGAATTTTCCTGACCTGTCAATAAAAGCCCTCGATCATGCTCGAAGGCCTATGGTGACTGAATCCAAAGAAAGTCTCTTATATCAATACTAGATTTTGTTCTGTGTAGGAGTGTGCGAATTTTATGCAGGCCTTAGCAATATAATAATCCAATTCATGTGCAAGTGTTTCTTCAATAAAGCTCGTGAGTTCATTTCAATGTGATCAAAGCATACCAGTGATACAGTGATCTTCATTGAAGATCCCAACAATCATAGGAAATTGCAATACAAAATCTTTTCGTGCTATTGCATAATCATGTTGAGAAGATTTACGTGGTTCTTAACAATGACACTGCAATAATATTCAGATAATGTTAATGAGAAATCACGTCTAATCGTGTTATGCTTTTACAAACTCCTCCCTTATGGATCCCACCTTAAAATTATTGGAAAAGAAGATCGTATCCCATCGCAGACTAATTTGAATGGCACGGCACTTATAATAAAATAAACATAAACATAAAGTTAGGTTTGCATGATGATTTAGCTTTTTCTTACACCAAGTCTCCACCCAATGCTTGCACAGACTTGACCGGCTTCTAAGTTCAAGAATATACCAACTTTAAGTCCCAAAGATTCCTCGATCTGTAACACTGCAACCATTATCACGAGACGAAACAAAGGATAGTGCAGAGTTACATCGAAAATCGTTAAGATGTATTAAGATGATATGGTACGTCCAACAGTTTTGATCAGACTAAAAAGACTCATTGCCTAATTTTTTGACTCGAGACTTTCACATGTGTAGAGTGCACTATTGATATGGACTCAATTTGTGGTATGTTTGATGAATTGATCTAAACTAAAACAAATTTGTAAAAATGAATATTAATAAATTGGAATTGAAGGCTACTAAGCAATGTTTTAAAAATATCAAACCGGTCAAAGGAAAGATTTAAATTTAAAGACTCAATTGATATTAAACTTTTATAAAATCAGTATATAATAAACAAGAAGCAAAAATTATAAGAATAAATAAAAATAAAATATTTTATTGAAATAAAAAGAATATTCTAATGTCTATTATTGTATAATGAACTAATAATAATTCAAATTAAATTTGAATCTAATATAAAACTTAAAAGAACAATAAAATCAAAATTGTATTTCTGAAAGAGGTTGTGTCTCATCATTGTCAAAAGTTCTAAATTCTCCAACTCTATTTAAAAACTCGTAAACCACATCTTCATCTAAAGTATTTGCTTCAACTTCTTTTACTACATTCAAAACAATTATAAATTAGTAATGTATGAAATTATTCTCAATTGTAAATATGCAATATATTACAATTTTAAGCTAAATATGATCAAAGTAAGATATGAACTAACCATTAGTAGATGTTCTTAATTTATTTGTTGTGAGAAATGTATTTTCTTCATAAATCACCATTTGAAGTTCATCGCAATCAAGATCAGACAATGATTCTTCTTCTTCGATTAAAAAATTAGTACGATCAATACAATAAATATTAATTGTATCATATGTTCTCTTCTTACTAAGCGCTCTGAATGCATAATAGAGAAATTATAAAGCCAATAATAAAAATAAAATTAATGAAAAATAAAAAAAATAAATCAATAAAATACATTTTTTAATTCTCATATTATAACGTAAACAAGGTCATTGAGTCTTTGATGTTCCAAACGATTTTGTTTCATTGTATGAATACATTAAAAAAAATGCTCCAATTATATTCACAACCTAATGCAGAAGTTGTTTGACTAATAAATTTAATAGCGAGTTTTCTCAATGTTAGAGCACTTTCACCAGATAATCTCCACCACTCATCTATATTTTAAATTAATAGTTATGAGAAAATATATATTATTAATAATTAAAAGATGAACTAAAAGCATAAAAACTTACCAGGTTGTATTTTTTTCATCATAAGTTCTCTCTTTACAGATGATCTAGTGAAACTATGTAAACCTTTATGATACAATTTAATTTCATTTGTCGCCTATAATTGCTCTTCAGTAAAGAAAATACATTGGCATTCAATCACATTAAAGAGACTGTTTATAACATCATTTGTACATGTGTCTCCATTAAATAAACAGTAAGGATTGAGAAAAATAAGCTACTAAGTGACTCCTTTGAGTAAGATGCTTATCTCATCATCATTTAATAATATCTATATAAGGCTTGTACAATTTCTCCTTCCCTTTAAAAAGACTCATAATTGTTTTGCGAGCTCTATACATACCATCATATATATCCCCAAAGATGACTTGTAACATTCCAATACCCTTTGGGAGGATACCGGGGTGTCACAACATACAAACATACCGAAAAAAACAATCGCAACGAAAAATAAATTAAACACATGCGCAGTGGAAACATACAAACCAGAAAGTAGAATCAGAACACAACATTTGGTATCAGAGCAGGGCCTCTCCTAGTACGGTGTGGTTCGAGGACGAACCAAGCGGAAGTTGGTGGGCATGTAACACTCAGGGCCAAAAGTAGGGAGTGATCGCCGGTGCTAGGGAAGCACGGATAAAGAGCAACTCTTGGAAGACTTCTTGGCGAAGGGGTATATGGATGAACTAAAATCGCACCCGAAAAAGAGGGATCTTGAGACTGTGTAGGTATGGGACTACACAAGCCTAAAAGATTTGATATGTACTATCCATACCAATAAGGTGCACCTATCTTTTAGGAGCACATTCTGTAAGAACTCCAAAGTTAAGTGTGCTTGACCTGGAACAATTTAGAATGGGTGACCTCCTGGGAAGATTTCTGAGGAGAGCATGCGAG
>JANIMX020000541.1:4235612-4251668 GCA_024582655.2 Erythroxylum kunthianum
AATAATTATAAGAATATGGAAAAGAAGAATTTCATGTTTTAGTTTCTTTTGAAATATGATGTCTGGTAAGTTTAATGAGAACTCACTTAAACAGCACACTAATGTCTTTGAGACCTTGTCCATTTTTCTTTTAGATGAGGGATTGATTTGTGCAATGTTCTATTACCAAAATTTTCATCATGTTGAGCTGGTAGTTTTGATCACATCAACAAGCTTCTGACAGTGTTACAGTTGTCATCCTCGATTGCTTGCATAGTTTACATTTGTCTCTGGTTCTAGATGCCTTTATGCTTATATAGTGAAGTACGACTCTATTCTACCTTCCCTAGTATCATTGTGCATGATATGAAATCGGTAGTTGCCACTTTGTAGTCTATATTTTGGGTTGAGATTGATATGTTCTTCATTTTCTGAATCAACTTTGCAGGTGTTGGAGCAAAAGCAATTGCTGTGCAATCACCTTATGTTGCTCAAGTACAACTCCTGAGGGAGAGGCTTGATGAACTTCCTGAGACTGATGGCGTCGAGGTTGCAACTATTGATAGTTTTCAAGGCCGTGAGGCTGATGCTGTCATTATATCAATGGTATTAAATTCTCCACCGCTAACCTAACATATCAGGAATCTGGCCAGTGATTTTGCATTGTATAATAAGTTCACTTAATCCACAGTCAATAATTTGCAATCTTTGCAGGAGACTGGTGTTCTTGTAAGTCTTTTCCGTGGACCACTCACAAAACATGTCAAATGTTGTTATTTTGCATACTAGGTACGCTCAAACACTTTAGGAGCTGTTGGATTCCTTGGCGACAGTCGGCGAATGAATGTTGCCATAACCAGGGCGCGGAAACATGTTGCAGTTGTCTGTGATAGCTCAACAATATGCCATAACACTTATCTAGCAAGGCTCTTGCGTCACATTCGTTATTTTGGTAGGGTGAAGCATGCTGAGCCTGGTGGTTTTGGGGGATCTGGACTCGACATGGACGATATTGTAGATGAATATTTTATCTAGTGATTTTTTGATTTCTTATTTTAAATATGTTAAAACATTAAATTTTACAAGTCCATATGGATTATATATTATATATAAATGTCATTTTTATCGTTAATTTATCTTTAATAATACGTACGTAATTAAGACGTACATTAATATCTATATATTTCTTTTAATGTTGATATAGATGATGAATACATAATAATAAGAGCCTGATTTTACGTTAAATAATGTTAGTAACGAAAAAATAAATTGATGCTTTTATTATTACAAATTGTTGCCTAAAAAAATCAGTTTGTTACGTTTTAAAGAGTTAAAAGTGTTGCAATATCTATTTAATATTGTTGCTATAGTTTGAAGCTAATGTGCTGCCTTAGACAAAACTTCAAGCAACTTTTTTTATTTTGTTGCCTAATCTTCTCCTTCTGTTGCCTTATACTTATTGCAGCGACTTCTTGTAATGATATGAATTATGTTGCCTTAAGCCAAAGGCAACAATAATTGTACTTATAGAAACACTTTTGTCTGTTGCTTAAAACACTTTTTGCTGTAGTGAGAATGTCAAACAATGGTTTTAACATCACAAAGTTGTAATGTAGACAATTATGGAATTTCCATAATTTATCAAGATAGGTTATTAATATAACCAAATCAACCAAGTAACACATAACTAACACTTTTGACTTTCCGAAAATTTTCAGAAGTCAATTTTTGAGCTAATGACCTTGTACAAGTTTACCACATCAAAATGACACATTTTTTATCACATGAAAAATACTCTAAGGTTTTGTAATTGATTTTAAACACACATAAAATATCAAATAAAACAGTGCCAACAACTCTCTCAAAACTATCCAGTACTACCACTTGATTTATTTTTTAATTGAAACAATTGCAATTAATTCTGAAAAATTTCCAGAAGCTTCATCACATCCTAAATGTAATTGAATTTTTTTCTAGAACTCAATTCCAAGGAAAGCTTAGTCAATTGAAGAACTTTAGCTAGTATCATCACATGAACATCAACACAAGATATATTCCAGCAACATGCAATAAAATCAAAATAAAACATCAATTGACATTCATTTAAAAATTTCTTCGGCAGAATCAACATGCATCATCTTATGTGCTAGCCAGTGAAAGAAATTTGCAAACAAAAATTTGTATAAATTTATTTTTGAATTTAAAATCATGCATGTACATCTTATGTTCACCAACACACAATCTGGAACAATTTGTAAGAACATCGAAATAAAATATCAAATGATATTTATTTTAAACTTCTTTCGACAAAATCAACATACAAAATTTTATGAACACTTATGTGACAGAAAATCAGAAAATTAGTTTTTTTAGAATTTATTACGAATTTTACAGAATGACATGCATGTTAGCCACAATCATTCAATCACATTGAACATATCAAAGAAACCAGTTTATCACATGCATGAAAAGCTCCGATACTACTGTAGGGATTTAAGGAAACATGCATAACATGCATGCAAGGCAGCAGAAGCAAGAAATTTAAAAAAAAATCAACACCATAAATCATCAAAAATCCAGATTCGTACATGCATGCATAAATGGTAACTTAAAACATAAAGAAGATAACATTTTACCTTTCAATTTCTCCTTCAACCTTTAGTCTTCTCCTTAGTTGGGTTGTCAGAAACCACAACTCCTTCTCAGCAGAATCAATTCCGCACAAGAATTGAAGAATCAAATGTATAGAGAATGATCTTTGAGTATAGCAAGGTACAAAACCAAGTAACACTCTAAATTGAGAGTTTATGTTGATTAAATCACTTGCAACATGATCAAGCAACAAATTACTTAACATGCATGAATATTAACGATATTAACACTCTCAAATCTGTCCAGAACACTTCTGGATCTCTATTGATTTGTGTATTTACGAAATTGAGAGAAAATCGGATAAAAACCCAAATTTTGTAGCTGGAAATGAACATATATATATGTTCTTAGTGCGTCACACGCCCAGAGGAGCGTGTCCGCTTGGCGTATTTTAACCCTTGGACACGTCTAGAGAACACGCCGTTCGCTGGGAGTGTACGAATGTCTTTGAACATATATAAACATTTCTTATGCTATCTATCGTAAAATTATTTGAATTCTTTCAAAACTTTCGTGTGTGTGATCCTTAGGTTCTCGGTTATGTTTTGGTTACTTGGATTAATTCTTAATCCGATCATATCATGTATGTTCCTTAATGACACATCATGATCAAAATTTACCGGAGAGTAATTGGATTGATATTCGAACTCTTCGATAATCAATCTTTCAACTTACGAACCTTTCCATAGATAATTTCCGTGTAATTCGTCCTTTCACCATCCTTTCACCCCACTCGGTTCAGAGTATGGACTATGTGTCATCTCCCACTAGACATGGAGATCTAGACCAAGTGATGTTGGTATTCATCTCAGGCAATCATTACTTCATATGTCTTTGAAAATTATCTTCATGACATTCTGCTCTGGCCAGAGACTCTTGAGTAATAACCCTGACAAATGGTCGTGGGTATCTTCTTCTTCTATCAGGAGTGGTGAATTCTCTGTTGGCTATTCAATTACCTTTGAATACCGAGAGCTGTAACCAATCACCACCCTATGAGCGACCTCACCTTGAGGTAACAAAAAATGGAGTCAAAGTACAGGGTCGATATCCAAGATATCTTTGAATACTTTAAGTCTAAGGATATTTGCACAATTACTATGATGAGATTATCACTGACGTGTGAATAGATTATCCATGCGATAATTCTCATGGTGGATCATCTGATGTACTTACTTCCTGAGTAAGCATCCATATGTTACCTCTAAACATCTCACGTCTACAACTTATGAGATCTACTACTTGATCAATTCAAGGAATATAACATATGTTAGTCTGTCCGAATTAACAATGTCCCGTCTAATTAATCCTATGACTAGAAAATTTTAGATACTAACATAATTGCACATGATAGGAATCCCAATATTATGATCACATTATAATTTTCTTCATTCTATGTTTTGTATCACAGACTTCTATAATTCGATTTAAGATCAAAATCAATTCATAAGAAAATTAATATCAAATTAAAGAAAAATGTATTTTCTTTATTAATCAAAATGAAATGTGTACAAAAAGTGCTAAAGGTGATTGCCTTTAGAGCACTTCCCTAGTTTGTGGATCATTTGATGTGCCTACTTTCAATAAAGAAAAATATTTTATCACCTTTATAGATGATTATTCATGTTACATATATGTCTATTTGTTACATGATAAATCTTAGGTTGTAAATATCTTAGAGGTTTATATTAATGAAGTTGAAAGACAATTAGATAGAAAGGTAAAAATAGTTAGGTCTGATAGACGCGGTAAATATAATGAAAGTGATCAAAATCCTAGTCCTTTTATTAAATTCCTTAAAATATGTGATATTTGTGCGCAATACACGATGCTAGGCACACCATAACAAAATGGTATGGTAGCAAGGCGTAATAAAACTTTGTTAGATATGGTAGGGAGTATGATGTGTAGTTCATCTTTACCCGCTTATTTGTGGATATATGCTTTAAAAACTACCATGTATTTATTGAATAGTGTTCCTAGTAAGACAGTTCCAAAGATTCCTGGAAGGAAACCTAGTTTAAGCCACCTGCATGTTTGGGGTTGCCAAATAGAAATTATACATTAAATCCACATGAAAAGAAACTAAATACAAAAACAATAAGTGGTTATTTCTGGTTATCTAAAGAAGTCTAAAGGATCTATATTTTGTTGTCCTAACCATACTACAAGAATTATGGAAACTAGGAAGCTAGGTTGATGATATCTTGCTTGCAGCTAGTGATCTTTGTCTATTAAATGAGGCTATGGAATTTGTCTCTAGTCATTTTGAAATGAAAGATATGGACAAGACAACATTTGTGATAGGAATAGAAAATTTTCGTGATAGATCACAAGGATTATTAGGTTTGTCTCAGAAAACATATATTAATAAAGTGTTAGAGAGATTTAGGATGGACAAATGATCAGCATCACTCATTCCAATTTAGAAATGGGACAAGTTTAACCTTATGTAATGTCTGAAAAGTGACTTAGAACGAAAGCAAATGGAATCAATTCCATATGCATATGTAGTTGGGAGCCTAATGTATGCTCAAACACATATGAGACCAGACATAAGTTTTAAAATGGGGATATTAGGGAGATATCAGAGTAATCTAGGTATAATTCATTGAAAAGTTGCAAAGAAAGTTTTAAGATATCTATAAGGTACTAATGAGCACATGCTTACTTTTAGGAGGTCTTTAAGGTGGTTGGATACTTATATTCAAACTTTGTTGAATGTGTAGATACAAGAAAATATACTTTTGGCTACGTTTATCTGTTAGTTGGAGAAGTCATCTCATGGAAGAGTGTGAAGCAATCTGTAATTGTCGGATCCATTATGGAGGCTGAGCTTGTGGCATGTTTTGAGGTCATAATTCAAGCTAAATAACTACGAAACTTTATTTTAAGGCTTGAGATTGTCGATAATACAACTAAGTTGCTGCAAATTTACTATGATAATTGTGCATAAGTTTTTTTCTTTTAAAACAACAAGTATTCCAAAGATGTTAAACATGTGAAACTGAAATACTTTATCGTTAAAGAGGAGGTTCAGAAATATAGAGTGTCTATATAGCATATTAGTACTAATCTTATGTTAGTTGACCTTTGACGAAGGGATTACTGCCTAAAATATTTTCCGATCATATAAAGAATATGAGTATTGTGTATGCTCATGATTATTAGACAGTACTGTTGTATTGACTCTTATTATATATTTGACACTCTTTGTACATTAATGAATATATTATTTCTTAATTTTTTGTTTTCTTCTTTATGTATTTCATTACAATGTATGTAGTTGAAAAATAAATTGAATAGTATATCCCATTATGTACTTCCCATTTATAATGTACAATACTCATTATTCACATGCATTGTTATCGTTATAATCATAATGATAACAATGCATGTGAATAATGACTATTTATGATTGTTTGAATTATTGATCAAATAGATTGCAAAATGATAATAATGTATGTGAATAATGCCTATTGTACATTATGATTGTTTGAATTATTGATCAAATAGATTGCATAAAGGAGAATGTTAGAAATTAATCTTTCAAATGACTCATTTGTTAAAAGGCAATTAAGAGATTTAATAATTTAATAAATGAGCCTTTGTGTTTTGGCATGTTATGATAAGAAATTTTAAAATTGGCTAATGGTGCTAATATATTATGTGGTAACAAAAAAAGTATTATTGTGAGGTATATTAAGATTGAGTTTCCGACTCATATTTAGTTGATCAATCTTTCCTAATTCATATTTTTATTGAAAGAATTTATTTTGTAATTTCTTACATAAAAATTCAGAAAATACTAAATCGCAACTTATATAAGTAAATTGTTGATAAAACTTTAAAATAGAATTATCTTTTGACTCCATATTTTTTTTCCTCCTTTTGCATTAAGGAAAAATAAGAAAATTTTAGAGTAGCACATATTCTCTTTGTTAGTTTTTTAAAGAGTATTAGAGTTCTGTCTCTATCGTATAAGTTTTATCTTCTTACAAAATACCACCTCGTACGAAAAGTAAGTTAAAAAGATTGGCTAAGGAATTTTACATTTGAAAATCGTTTCTGCTTTACTGAATTATAGAGAAAAGTCGACATTCAAAAAATTTAATTTTTGTAATAGAATAAAATTATGAATATGAATAAATATTTGTGATTTAGATTCTCGGAAATTATGCTCAGGTCCAAGTAAAGAACACAAGCCCGGGTCAATGTCTACTGTTCGTACCTAGGCAGAGGACATCCTCGGCAAACTCAAAACTTCAACTTTCCATTTCCCCTCCTATTTCCATGTTTATCTCAAAACTCGACCGTTGAAACACCACTTACACCTACATACATACATACAATACAGACATGCACACACCCCAACACTGAGTCTTAGAGAGAAAGATAGAGCTCACAACAACGCCGACCACGAGGAACAGAAAGAACACAAGCCATACACCTGAAATCATGGACGACCAGAGCCCGGGGATGTCACTCTATGAGCGGTCCAGAGAAGAGAGGATCAAGGAAAACCTTGAGAGAATGCAGAAATTGGGTCTCAAGGACCTATCTCTAAAACTCAAATCCCTCAGTTCTCGAAGAATTGCCCCAAGGAAAAGCCCATCTTCCATTAAGCTCTCCACTCCCCTGCAATCTGATCTGCCTCTTCGTCGCTCATCTAGGTAATATGTTTCACGGTTTGCTGTTTTTATGGATTTTTGAAATCAGGGAACTTCGTTGCATTTGGTTTTGTGGATATATTTTTTTAGCTGCTCAGGTTTCGTTTTTCCTGTCATTACTGTACGCTCCAAAATAGTCTGTCAAGGTCTGATCTTTTCTACTATTTCGTTTCTATGTCGTGGAAGTTTAGAGGCTTGAAGTATTGTTGGGTTTTAGATAACTGTGGAACTGTATAACAACGGAAAAAAGACAAAATTTTGCGTCTTTCTTGTTTTGGGGTTCTTTCCTGCAACCATATTATTTAGTCATTTTGCTTTCTAATTTAATCGTTAATATGACATGCTTATTTCTGGCCAGTTTCCTGTAAAAAGGACATAAAAGTTTTTTTTTCCTGTTTTCAAATTTTGGGGGGTTTTAGGTTGCAAAATGCGACCCCAGTTTGCTACTCGGAGGTGGTATTGACGAAGAGGGAAGATGAGTACTTGAATCTAGAGAGGGGTAAGCCAGAGGTTTACACAGAAGAGCATGAGAAACTGTTGGGGAACACTGACAGGGCGTGGACACCTTTCGTGGATGGGTATAGATCAGATGGAACTCGGATTTACGATCAAATCAAAGGAAAGACTTGCCACCAATGCAGGTCTGAACACTTATTGATTGTACTTGTGTGATAATACGTATTGAGGTTGCATCATATATTCATATGTCCTTCTGCTCATTGATAACATCGTAATACATGTATTTATATAACACTTGTGCATGTCCACTAATGATGTTTGCTGTGGTGCTCCTTAGCCATTTTTGGTTGTGTAAGGGTTTGTAGGAAAGGCTTGAAATTGGGAGACTGTAATAAAGATGTTTTCAAGAGATTTCTGTTGAGGATAATGTTTACATGGAATGTTGGGACTTATTACGTGCTGGAGCGTGGTTTTGTTGTTTGGATGTTGGGTGTGTTATTGTGGTTGGATTAGGAAGGTAATGCATCAGGCTTAAGAGTTTGCATAGTACCAGAAAATTGGGGCAACTACCATAAGTAGATAATCAATGTGTAACTTGTTAACCGAAACATGTTCATAAATTATATCTTGGAAATGATGATTTCAAGGTTTTCTTGTTTTAGTTATATTCTTTATGTACCTATCGCTTTTATGGAAGTTGAGTTCCAACATTCAAAGGTGCCTTTTCCTTCACACTATCATACAAAACAGTTTGCAGCTTTGCATATCATTGAATTGCTGGTTTTTATAATCAAGCAAGAGAAAATACTCGAATGTCAATTTAAGCACGGACATATGATATAGTCAATAAAAATTTGTATGCTTTCTGGACATGTATCATAGCCATACCTATAATATAAACTTGGAGAAGATTTAGGACCTTCAAAATGCAATGTAGAGGTATTCTTAACATGAATTCTTT
Organism: Erythroxylum kunthianum; assembly: GCA_024582655.2. Taxonomy (NCBI): domain Eukaryota; kingdom Viridiplantae; phylum Streptophyta; class Magnoliopsida; order Malpighiales; family Erythroxylaceae; genus Erythroxylum; species Erythroxylum kunthianum. The sequence continues at coordinate 4,244,334 of JANIMX020000541.1, forward strand.
CTCAACTATCATAAACTTTTCATTTTTATTTTTGTTTTCACTTTACCTGTTATCTCTTTAATATTTTTGTATGCCCTTAATCTCTAGGTTGCACTTATTATCATAGATATAACATTGGGTCTTCTCACTAAGTAGTAAGATGTTTGACAGGCAGAAAACTCTTGGTTATCGTACCCACTGCTGCAAATGCAATATGGTCCAAGGGCAGTTTTGTGGAGATTGTTTGTACATGAGGTATAATTCTGAAGAAGTTCATAACTTCCTCTATCCCTCTCTTTTCTAATTTTTTTTAATCAATTGTAACTAACAAGACACCCTGACTACTGAAGCAATCCTCGTGAATTTTATATCGTTATGAAGCAGGAGTTTATTCTTTTTGTTATTTCTTTGAAATTCTCTTGCATTATCCATCATCTCCAAGTTCTCTGTTAGGTTTTGGAAAACAATTTGAAGCATTTTATTGGGTCCTCTTACCTATTTAATTTCACTCTCAGTCTTTGTGGCTCACAATGCAATATGTGTGACTTTCACTTCATTCATGTTTATTGTAGTCGAATCTTAGCTGCAAGATCCTGTCTTAGTGGTCTTTCCTTTATCTGAAATGTGCTTTTACTCCATGAAAGAGTATATACTCTAGTAACTCATAAATTCATATGTTACTCGAAAGAATTTCACAATTATTACTTTTGATTTTTCCTTGCTCTTTAAGCAGATATGGGGAGCACGTTCTTGAAGCCCTAGAGAACCCAGATTGGATATGCCCTGTCTGTCGTGGGATTTGCAACTGCAGTTTGTGCCGGCAAGCAAAAGGATGGCCAGCTACAGGTCGACTTTACAAAAAGGTAAGTCCTGTCATAAAATATGGGAGAGTTGTTCTTCACAACACATAAACTTGAGCTAATCATTTATCTACGTTTCAGATATCAGGATTGGGCTACAAGTCAGTTGCACATTATCTCATCTATACACTACGCTCACAAAATAATGAAGGTCAAAACTTGGTTACAACCGGTCAAGTTTCTGTCAAAAGGTCACTGCCCTTTTCGGACGGAAAGGGCTCATCTGAGGGATCTCCACATGTTGATGATAAACAAGTGTTATCATTAAATTCTCAAATTGAAGATCAATTAGGTGATTTCTCCAAGTGTGAGAATGATATCAAACCTAAATTTCAAGACAAGACAGAGATTGATTTTAGTGGTGATAAGACAAAAAGGTCATTGCTTTTCTTAGACAGTGAAATGCGGTCTAAGAATGCAGAGTCTTCAGCGGTCACTGATGAGAATCACCATCACCTTTCAATGCAGTCTAAGAATGCTGAGTCTTCAGTGCTCACTGATGAGAATCTTAATCACCTTTTAATACAGTCTAAGAATGCAGAGTCTTCAACTGTCACTGATGAGAATCATCATCACCTTTCAATGCAGTCTAAGAATGTGGAGTCTTCAGCAGTCACTGATGAGAATCTGGATCACCTTTCAATGCATTCTAAGAATGCGGAGTCTTCAGTGGTCACTGATGAGAATCATGATCACCTTTCAACGCAGTCTAAGAATGTGGAGTTTTCAGCGGTCACTGATGAGAATCATGATTACCTTTCAATGCCTATATTTGAAGTTGTCGTAGAAAGTGGGATTAAACATGACAGTGGTTTGTGTTCCACCGTTCAAAAAAATGAAAATAGTATCATTACACCAAAAACTCCCCGGGAAGTCGAACTACAGAAGCGTAAGTGGGCCAATGAAGCTGGTTCAGATAGTATTGGTGCTAGAGTAAGACACAGGCGTAGGACTGCGGATAGCCATGAGAATGTGGAAGAAGGGAATAATAAATAAAAAGGACGTGCATGTTGAGGGTAAGTTTATAGTTTTATGAACTAAAAAGGGGAACTAACGGGCAACTAGTAAGATGAAGTATGGAAACTTTTCCTTGAGGGGAGAATCTAATGAAATCTGTCTCGCCACAAGATCGTGATCACCACAGGTTTTGTGTGTAGTTTTTGAACTCTCTTTTGCTGGTTTTAGTGTGTTGCCACTTAGCGGATTCTGTAGAACTTTAATATATTTCAGTTACTCATTGCATGTACAACGGATGTACTTCCATATCTGCAGGAGAGGTTTTCTTGGTTAAACTGTTAACAAACTTGGATTGTGTACTGTTAACTTTCAGTAGCTGCCATGGGAGAGCCCATGCTTGCCCTGTTGTAGGGAACGGTCCGTGAGGCAGCGAAGTTGAAGGCACTTGACGTGGGTCTGTTTGATTGTGGCTTGTACATCAACAAGCCAAACCCAAAACTATTGTGCGTCTACTTTAGGCTTTTACATGGACTAACCAACAAATAACTTTTCATAAGTTCTGATTGATTGTTTCTGTGAGTCTGCTTTTGACTACAGAATTGGCATGTGGTTGATGATACTACCTGAAGTCAATTGCTTTCTCAGGAATTGGAATTATAGGCATAGAAAGCTGAGTCCTCCAGTGGATGCGAAAAGTCTAGTTTCTGATACTATACTGCATTGTCGCCTAACACTTAACACTGCTTCAGTGGAACTTCGAAAGAATAAAAAGAGATGATCTGAAAAGCTAATACATAAAGAAGATGGCATAATTACAAAAAGAGAAATGATTTCACTTGCATTTCGACATGTAACATGTTCACCATGCACTATAGACAAGACAGGTACGGGACAGCAAGTAAAAAGCCAACAATCTTTAGGCCTTGTAGCCTAGTGATTTGGGAAAAAAGAACAGAAAAAATAGTAGAACTTGGATTCACCATTGGATCATTTTTTAATGGTATGTTATATTTGTAGCTTAGCCTTTTGATCTGGTCCAGTCCAGCTACCTTGTTCTTGACCAAAGAGGGCAAAAAGTTCAGCCTTTATACAAAGGTTGTTGACTGGTAAATGAATCGTTATCATTTCAGCCTTAAAGCAATCAGAACAATCTCACAGCCTCTGCACGTGCAAACCCCATCAATGAAACAAGTTAAAGACACAATCTTTTAATGATTCATTTGGCTGCCTAGAAAGTGCAGGAAAACCAACCTTTTGTCCCCCATCAGACAGTAAAGGATTGAAATTGATACAACAAGTGGATTGACATGGGTTTGGCTTACTTCTCATTGACCGCCAATGAAGCTGAATAAATACCTGAGTTGATTCTTTCACCAGATAAGGAATTAGGTTCTAGTCATTCTCATTAGAACAATTCATGTTCATAAAAAAAGCTACACTTTTATGAGAAGGATAATTATTTTGGTTGGAATTGCTTTCAGCTACAGTTATTGTTGTTGAAGATTTTGGGTCAACATGTAGATGTTGTGTACCTTGAATGAATGGATGAGAATATATATTTCTGTCTTGCAAAAAAGAAAAAGAAAAAAGAAAGATAAGAATTTGCTTTCAACTCCTTAAATAATGATGTGAAGGTCAAGGGCATCAAGATTTGGTGTGTTTGTAACTTCTTTTAAAGAAGATTTTATGTTCTAATCCAATTTAGGCTTCAACATATCATATTTAATGGAAGAAAATTGTTACACAATCTGAGACTTGCTGTACATAAAGAAGTCTAAATGATACAGAAATGCACAGTTGGTTGTACATTAAATATATGTCCTCACTTGCAACAAAAATTGTAGGCTCTAGTCTAGTGGATTTTGTACTGGAGAAATATATTTACATTATTATCTTGTAACATTTAGGGACAAGAGCCCCACAACACCTAACATATTAAATTACAATTATAAGTGATTTTTTCATTTTTTATTTATTCTAAGAATAATATCAAAATCAATGAGCTACTAGGTCCCCTAATACTGCTGTTATCTCCTCTCCTTGGATGCATTTAAGGAATAATGCTATTGTATTCCACTCTTCTACCAGTTGACTAAAATCTTGTATCATGGCTGACGTGTAGATTTTGTTTTTCCTTTTAATAAAAAACGAATCTTTGTTAGTTTTTTTTTAAAATAAGATAAAATGTGGATGTGCTTGTCCAAATTCTTGTATTTTATTTTATAATAAACTCCTATATCTTATTGTTGATTTTTGTCTCTTTTCTTTTCACTAAAAACAATGGTAACCATAAAAACCAAATCTTTGAATAACTACTAATTGGGTATTTTTCTTAAAAACCAAATCTAAACAATGGTATTTAAAAAATGGAACTTTGTGTAATAAAGGAGCATGATTCATGGTGGAGGACGTGGGTATAGAAGCTAAGCTAGTTGCGTTGACTTTTTATTCACGCTTGTAGGAACAAAGATAGGGGAGCCAACGACCTCAATAGATCAATTAATAAAGAAGGAGATTACTTGATATCAATAACACTGAGTAACTGATGTTAATCATCAATAAACAATTACAAGAAAACAAGAAGCCAACCAAAGAAAGACAGTTAATATGCTAAACAGGACTTGCACTTGGATTGCCAAAGTCAATGTCCTTTCTCACTGTCTGTTAATGGGCGGTTGGTGTGGAAGATTGTGGAGATAGGAGAGAGTGAGAGAGAGAGAGAGCGAGAGCGTATAGTGGGACTATCAATACTGGTATGTTTTGTTTTGGATTTAGTTTAATATCGTCAAAAGAATAAATGGACTTTTGATGCGGAGAGGCATTTGTTTTGTTTGTGTTGTTTCAGTGTAGTGAGAGAAATTAGAGAAAGGGTTCTTTTTGAGGTCTCTCAGGTTTGTAAAATGGAGTCTTGAGTCTGGAGTCACCTTGCTATAAGGATTTCTAAGAGCTTCTCTACATTCTCTGAACCTTTTGTGCAAAACCCTTTTTCTCTTGCTTGTTTTTGAGTGTCTTGCTGGGTGTGAATTTATTTTGCATAATTTGGGGATCTGGGTTTTGGAGTTCTTACCATTGACTCTCACCTTTTGTTGGGTTTCTGCTAAAGTTGTTTTCTTTGTTGAACTTTCCTTTCAAACGGGGGCTTTGACTTTCTTTATTTGAGTCGTTTTAATTCTGGGTTTATTCCTGCGGCTGACTTCTTTGTAAATTGTCTTCAGGTTTAAGCCTTTTTTTTTCTTGTTTGGATTCTTGCTAAAATCCAAATTGGCGACTCTTTTGATCTGGATTTGAAGTCGAGAGAAGCTGAAAGATTTAGGGTTTGAAACCGATCCTCTGCTGTAAATCTTTCAGATGGGCTAAACTAGACTGAACCGCTACTTTATTGAATTCTTATTCGGTTTAGCTATCTTGAGTTTTCTGTCTGATTGAACGTCAAAAGCTTTGATGCATCTTTCGCTGTGGAAGCCCATATCTCACTGTGCTGCTCTGCTCTTGGACAAGAAGAGAAGAAAAGATGGGTCAGAATCCAACATTGATTTCAAGAGAAACCCATCTATTCTTCGAAAACTGCAAGAACTCAAGCTGAGGGAGGCTCTTGAAGAAGCATCTGAACATGGGTCTCTGTTCAAATCAAATGACATGGACTCTGAGTCAGGTGCAAATCAAGATCAGAGTCTTGAGAGATCAAGATCTCTGGCAAGACTCCATGCTCAACGTGAATTCTTGCGTTGCACAGCTCTGGCAGCTGAACGTGTATTTGAGAGTGAAGAGGAGATTCCTGACCTCCAGGAAGCATTTTCCAAGTTCCTCAAAATGTACCCCAAGTACAAGTCTTCAGAGAAGGTTGATCAGTTGAGATTAGATGAGTATGCGCATTTGTCTCCGAAGGTATGCCTTGATTACTGTGGATTTGGGCTTTTTTCATATGTCCAGACTCTGCATTACTGGGAGTCTTCTACATTTAGCTTATCTGAGATAACAGCAAATTTGAGTAATCATGCTCTCTATGGTGGTGCCGAGAAAAGTACTATAGAACATGATATAAAGAGCAGAATTATGGACTATTTGAACATCCCGGAGAATGAGTACGGACTTGTCTTCACAGTTAGTAGGGGGTCCGCTTTTAAACTGCTGTCAGAGTCGTATCCTTTTCATACTAACAAGAAGTTATTGACCATGTTTGATTATGAGAGCCAGTCCGTGAATTGGATGGCTCAAAGTGCCAAAGAGAAGGGTGCAAAAGTTTATAGTGCATGGTTTAAATGGCCAACTCTTAAACTTTGTTCCACTGATTTGAGAAAGCAAATTGCGAGTAAGAAGAGGAGGAAGAAGGATTCTGCTGTTGGTTTGTTTGTGTTTCCAGTTCAGTCAAGAGTTACTGGAGCCAAATATTCATACCAATGGATGGCCTTGGCTCAACAAAACAATTGGCATGTTTTGCTTGATGCTGGGTCATTGGGGCCAAAAGACATGGATTCACTTGGTTTATCCTTGTTTCGTCCTGATTTTATTGTAACATCGTTTTTCAGAGTATTTGGATATGACCCAACTGGTTTTGGGTGTCTTCTTATCAAGAAATCAGTGATGGGAGCACTTCAAAATCAATCAGGTAGTACAGGGTCTGGAATGGTGAAGATTACGCCAGAGTATCCTTTGTATTTGAGTGACTCTGGTGATGGTCTTGATGGAGTGGTTGACATTGAAGATGGTGATGTCACTGCAAATGGTGATAAAACGACTGAAACCCATCCTGGGTCACACTTGCCTGCCTTTTCTGGTGCATATACCTCTGCTCAGGTAAGGGATGTGTTTGAGACTGAGATGAACCAAGAAAATAGTTCTGATAGAGATAATACAAGTACCATCTTTGAAGAAACTGAGTGTATTTCAGTTGGGGAGATGATGAAAAGTCCAGTATTTAGTGAAGATGAATCATCAGATAACTCTTTTTGGATTGATTTGGGTCAGAGTCCACCAGGTTCAGATAGTGCAGGTCAATTGAACAAACAAAAGATGGACTCTCCCTTGCCACCTTTCTGGTTTTCTGGCAAGAAAAACCACAAACGACTCTCTCCTAAACCAATGTCGAAGATGTATGGAAGCCCACTATATGATGACAAAGGAGTCAACCCGGGAACACATGATGACAATCATGTGCTTTCATTTGATGCTGCGGTTCTGTCAGTTTCACAGGAGTTAGATCGTGTTAAGGTCTTTGAAGAACAATTCAACAAAAGGGGTTCACGTCAAGCAAATTTTCATGAGATAGAGGAAGAGCCTGGAAATGGTAATCTACTACAGCCTGATTCCTTATCAAACTCTGGCATAAGCAGATCTCATCTCAACAATTCGACTTTGGCTGCACAGAATAACAGCCTAGCGAATGGTTCGGCCTCAGGTCTAAAGATGAAAGAAAATGCCATAAGAAGAGAAACAGAAGGTGAGTTCCGGTTGTTGGGCAGAAGGGAAGTGAATAGATATGGTGCTACTAGGTTTTTTGGGTTGGAAGAGAATGAACATCCAAGTAAGGGAAGAAGGGTAT
>JANIMX020000541.1:4382157-4392168 GCA_024582655.2 Erythroxylum kunthianum
TATACGTCGATTGTCACAGGTCTGGGTGATTCCAGGTCGTGAATTATACGCAACTTTCTCATTATAATTATTACAAAGAAGCCATTTTTGTAATTCGAACCTATGACCTTCTAGTAAAAAAAAATAACCTTACCAATTACTCTAAAATTTACCCTCTTCACTATCCAATTCAACGAGCACTAAAAAAAGTTTAATGTTAAAAATTTTATTTGATGAAAATTGAAGTTAGAGAATAAGTATTCTAGGCATCACAATATAGGGTTAAAATGGTTTTTTCCCCTTGAATTTAATAAATACCAGAATATACAAATCTAAAAAAGTTTTATATCTATCTAATGATTATTTATGGTTCAATATATATTTCACTTTGGGGTTTGGACTTTGGACAATCGAAATCACTATATGCCCAAACCCCTTTGTTTCGGATCTCTCACTGTATGCCCATAAAAGAGCTCCACTAATTAGTATAAGGACCAAGTCATGTTGTCGGCCCATTTGACCGTTAAAAATTAATACCATCGACCGACTTGTCGGTAGCCTGGAAGATAACTTCAGACAGAAACTAGTAAGCATCAATTACCAAACTGTTGTCCATTCGGTTTGTTCTCGAGAAACTTTCAGAATCAACAAACGTTTTTGTAAATGTCAAAGCTACGGAAATTGGTTGCCCACATTCGAAGCGATTGATCGATTTCTTTCGTTATGTTCGTACACTCCATTGTCCGCCGGCAACTCGAATCTTTGTTAAGCCCATGGCTCCGAGACGAGCCGGAGCTGGAACTGAGACTTGGACTAATCAACTCTCACGCTACCGCGAGAAACCTCAGTTTCGATGCTTCTGCTCTAAACCTCCTTCTCGACGAGTCGTTTCAATTCTCTTTCAAAGAGGTTAGAGTGGAGGAATTCAGTGTTCGCTTCTCTAACTGGTCTGTTGAAGCCTTCAAAATTGAAGTTCGCGGTGTCAGTGTCACGCTATCGGCAGGGTAAAGTCACTGTCCTATAGTCATTTGTAAATGTGTGTTTGTTCATTTGTTTAGCGTGACTGAACTTTTCCTTATAGAATTCGAAATGAGTTTGGTGTTGTGTGCAGGGAGGTGGAAGAGTGGAGTTTGAGGAGAGGTAGGAAGTCGAGTGAGTTAGAGAATGAGGAAAGGAGGAAGATTCTAGCTAGGATTGATCCTGAGGTACTTGGATGTTGGTGAATTTGTTTGGGTTTTGTGTTGCTTGAGATGATTACAAACTTCTTTCCAATCTATGAGATGCTGAGTGCTCAAGTGTCTATATTACTTTTTCTGATCACATATATGCAAGCATTTTTTGTTATAAAATTATTGGGAAATGCTTCTGTGAAATACTGTGAAGAGAGTGGCATTTAATTTAGTAGCTGTATACCAAAAAATGATACTTCAAATCTAAATTTGAACTTGCTACAATATAATCCTTCATCTCCTTCTGGCTAATGGTGTTGTAAATGGTTTTCCCAGTAGTACAGTGTGTAACTGTACTTTCTTTCCCTGCCACTTGTAAGTTTAATCAATTCTGTGGCAGAGAAGTGAAATGAGTTCTGTGATGAAACACTTGGGGATTTGATTGGTATGAGTTTGCTTTAGTATTTTCTTTTATCTTAGTTCGTGATTTAGCAAAGAAGAATTACATTGCTTAGTTGATCAGCAAGATATTGAGAGAAGTAACAGTCACTTCTCTGTTTTTTTTTTTCTCTATCAGGGTAGTGCTTTACATGACATACTGGAGAAGATTTTGGCCACCACTCCTAGAAATCGTTTAACAATATCTCTGTCGAACCTTGTTCTCAAACATTGCCATGTGCAGATAGTAGATGTTAATCTGCAAATTCAGGTCCTCAGGTCTAATGGTACATTGGTTTGTTTATTGAAATTGAATGAGCTTAATGCAAGACCTCAGTACCTTGAGTATGGATGTCTTTTAAGAGGGCTGATTGGAGCAACTTTTAGACATCTGAAGGAGACTTTTGTTGCTGTGGATTTTCAAGGTTTTGAGGTAGGATATGCAATGGATGATCAGAGGAACATCATGTTTCCTAACACAGACATGTTTACGTGTATTAAACTGAATGACCTGCAGATTGCTGAATTAAGTGTCTGTGTTCCAGAATTAAGTCTGTCATTCTCTCCACTAGAGCTCACTGTAATTTTAGCATTAAGTAAAATATCAATGAAGGAATCAAAGCATGCCAGAAATGGTAGAGAGCTCTGGAAGCTGGCTGCAAACCGACTAGGATTTGTGGTTTCATCTCCCAAATTTTCTTTCCATAATTTGGTTGGACTTGTATGTCTTTTGCTGCGTTATCTCAATGCATATGAGAAATTACTCTCTGTGGTTGGACATCCTGTTGACTTATTATCAAAAACTACTACCAGTAAGATGCTTCAGGACAATTTATTTTTGAGTTCTGCCAAACATAATTGGGAAGTTATTACTAGTATTGAGAAAGATCTGCCGGCTGAAGCTATTGCTCAGGCACGGCGAATAGCCCGATGCAGAGTAGCTTCCTGTGCTCAACACGGTGAAGATGATGGTTACAGCCCATCCTCAATAAGTTCTCATGTCAATTATCTTTCAAAGATGCTTTTAGCAGTTCTATTCCTTTGGAATATGATATGCAGAATATTCCTCTCAATTGTAAATTTTTTCCTGTTATTAATGTACTTCCTCCCAGAGCAAGAACCCGAGGAGCAATCTGAAGATCATTGTCCACAATATTTCCTCCTGCTAAATTTTGGAAAGGTTTCGATAAATTTTATTCCCAAAATCATAGTTCAAAATGTTGAGCAAGATATAGAACCACCTACTGCAATGCCATATCTCGATATTCATTCATTGCATCTATCAATTGATGCTCTATTGTTAATGTATTGTGATCGTATTGTTGAACAGACATTGTCTGTTTCCTGTGGGATGTTGGAGGTTAAGTCTTCTCCTGCTGTGGGTGTTACAAGTATGCAAAGAAGTTCAAAGAGTCGTTTTAATTCTAGTAAAGGGCATCAGAAAGGCAAGTTCTGTAATCCAAAATGTGTTCTGAGGGCTGAGCCTGCAGTTATGTTTTCTTCTTCACAAGCTACTGAAAAAAGTGCTGCAGGTCAAGCTGACGATGTCAAGAACCCACAGTTGAAGGAATTTCTGGAAGAAATGTGTTTGAATTGGAAAAGAACTTTGACAAAATATGATGGTATCGAGATTGTGTACTCTGAAGATCCATGGCTTCTTTTTGAAACCAAAAACTCTTTGGCATATGCCGGCCCGAGGTGTCCAGATTCAGGGTTTTGGAAATGTTGTCTGATAGTAGGGAAATTGAATTTATGTTTGGAATATTCATCCATATTATCCATGATCATATTATGTGGGCAGATACAGCATGCATTGAACTGGAACAGGGACGACCATGAGAGACTATCTGGTCCTACTCATTTTCGCTCAACTACTGAACATGAACTGCTTTTCAGTTGGGAGCAGATACATGTTTCTTGTGCCAGAAAAATGAAGATGGCTTTGCTCAAATTGCTACCAGATAAATGTATTCAACTTGGAGTATTCATAACAGGTCCTCGCATCCGAATTTTGTTACAAAAAGATGGATTCAATTATGGGAATACTGACATGAATAGTGCAGGGACTCAGGATAGTTTTCACCTTGGATTTGATGTCCACAATATCGAGGTTGTTGTATGGCCAACTTCAAAATCCAAATTTTCATCAACTAAGTGGGCAAGCTTTGGTTATGTAGAACCAGAGTTCCAGATAAGAAAACCTCATATTATTGAAATTCCTAAATCAGATAATGAAAAGTATGCATCTCGGGAGGGGGTTTCGCTTTCTTCCTACGTAACAGTTAATGGCTTGAACTTTTACATTGAAGATTTGGTTGAAGGACAACAGATCTCCAGTTTTATTTTGAGACCAATAGCTCTTCATTTATCATTCTTCAGGTAGATGATTGTGGCCTTTTCATTTGCTTCTGAATCTGATAATTGGAAGTTTTGAACACCTTTTTCAAACATGTTGATTGCTTCAGACTGCAGCAAATTTATATATAAATTTGTTGTTTATTCCTCTTTTCATGTGTTAGCTATATAGAATAAGGGAATTTCTAAATTGTATCTATATACTGTTTTCCATTTTTAGGCTGATAATGATGAAATCATGTGCCTTTTTACATTGCTCCACATGTTCTTGCTTCTTAAGAGGAAAAGCGTGCATTTGGTCCTCCTTTGTAATGTTGCAATATTTCTTAGTTCTTGATTAAATTAAGAGGTTTAGTAACCATGGGAATAATTCTGATTGTTGTTGAATGATTGAAGGTAAATATCTTTTGCAGTCGCCCTAATAGAGCAAAAGTGCATATGATCATTGTTCTAACTGAATTGTGGCCTTTGCAGGGAGTCTGTCTACACGCTTACCAAAACTATTACAGCTTTCTCAGCAGCTTTATGCTCGGTGTTTACTGGATTCACAATTCTATCAAATATGGATGAGGTTTATGTTCTCTCTCAGGTGATTGTGTCCTTTACTAGTGTAATTGGATTATGCATGTATAACATGTTGGTGCCGATACCTCAGAAGATTTCAGAAAATCTTATCCTCTTTTGTTATAAGCCCTAAGCTTTCTACCATTAGTATGTTGTTTTTCTGGTGATCTTTCCTACATAACTAAGGCCACCCTTTTTTGTGCTTGAGATGAAAGCATTACAAGGGCTTGAAGCAATGTACTCTTTAAGCGGTGATGTAAGATATGATGACCAACTAATTGTAGATATTGCTGATTCAGAAAAGATCTTACAACCTGAACATGTTGATACAAAGTTCTGTTCAATTTTTATGAGAAAGGTATTACTGCTATGCTTTTCCAAGATGACCTTGGAAAAACCTGTTAAGCTACCATTTTGCCTGTTGGGTTTGTGGTACCAAACAGAAGATGGGGTGCAAATAGTGTCTAAAAGGTTATGATAACTACTTTTTTGTTAGTCCTTCATATTATTATCTGGTCTAACCTATTATATTTTATGTTCCTTGCTCAACAAGGAATAAGTAAAATTGAACAATGGTTATGTGCTAAATTTGTTTACTTGAAAAAGAAAAAATTGCCGACCCCCTTGTGTTTCTTCTAATGTTCTTATAGTGACCTAATTCCTGTCTTTACTATATCATTCCCAATCTAGGCAGTTGCAGGTTTATCTTCTGCACTTTCATATGCTTCTGGTACCAGCGATAATTTTAAATGTGCAGCTCTTGAAGTTCTTGAACAGCATAAGACAGTGATCATGGAGTCTGGGAATGATGAGATTGCTTCCCAAGGAATGCCTTTGATTCATACAACTCTTCTAGTTTCAGCTAACAGTACCTTCGTCTTCAAGTCGATGGATATAGTTCTAAGCTCTAGGGTGAATGAGTTGGCGAGTGATGTTGGTTTCAGTCGCCGAAAGTTGGCTGATCATAGGTTTCCTGATTGTGGAATTTGGAATTCTGTTCCTAAAAGCAGTGTCAAAATATCTTTTGAAGAAGGGAAGCTGGAAATCCTCCTTGATTTATTTGGAGTTCAATCTGTACTTTTCAGGCACCTGGATAACATGAGCGGAAGCTTTGATGATTCCCTCATAGAAAACTTGATGAAACAATCTAACAGTTGGTTGTATGAAGCATCTCTTTCCAATTGGTCTTCATATATTTGTTTGGGCCAACCTCTTAGAAATTCAGATGAATCATCTAGCAGTAATGCCGTGGATGATAGTTTACCATACACAGCAGACAATTCTTTGATAACAGAGTTCAATATTTCACATGGTCAATCTTTTACAGTTGCTGACCACTTGGATTTTGCTGCACCCTTGAGCCATTGGATGCTTGTCATTGTTACTCTGGATGGGTTTTATGTGGGAAGATGCTCAGTAAAGAATTTTCTTTTTGAAGCACAACAACTTGACAAGTTTATGTCATCTATTTCAGTTGGGAAAAACGTACAGGCAATCTGTTGGGAAATAAAGGTGCTGAATTTTTAAGAAAATTAGTTATCTTATCTTTATTCTGATTTATTGTTATTTACTTTTTCAGGATATTGATTAGAGTGTCCTTTTTATCTGTATAACTTATACCGAACAATGACTTCATTGTTTTCCGATTTCTTTTATTTGGATTCTTCCCTCTTTAGGTTCAACTATTGGACTAAGAAACTAATGCAATTATGCAGGGTGGTCATCTATTAATTGAAGCTAAAGCTTTGATGATGTTTGCTCGGAGTTTTGCTTCATATCTTCGTCTTGTCCTGGATCTTCTCTCAGTCATTCTATCATTTGATAGATCTGTTCAAAATGCTGAAAATAGGGCAGAAGAAATGGTGCATACAGCTCAACGAAACAAATGGCAATTGCCTGCAGCTTTCACCATAGATGTGACTCAAATTTCTGTGGTTCTTATTGCTGAGGATGACCCAGGTAATTAGCCTCTATTCTCTCTCCCTTGAGGAATTATTTGGATATTCAACTGATTGATCCCTTTGTGCAGGTTGTCTTAAGGAACTTGTCTGTGAGGTTGATGTTCATTTGCTATTTGAATCCAAAAGCTTGCTGCAGAAATTGAAGATTGATCTTTCTCGCATTTCAGTCCTCACTCAAGTCCTTAAAAAATATGTAGAAAATGAAGATCAAGTTCCTCACTTCTCTTCTGTCCCAGTTAATGAATCCTCATCAAATTCTACCATGACATCTCTAAACAGGAGTGGAAGCCAACAGAATCATATATTACATCATTTAGCTGCTTGCTTAACAGCTGAGAGGCCTAATGATGGCCATCTGCATTTGAATCAAGTTTGGATAGGCAGGGGCTCTGTTTCAGGTTTTGATATGATTATTTCTCTATCTGACATACTGGTAAGTTATGCTAATTTCTTCTCTTTTACTCTTCTTAATGACCACATTAATTGCTATAGGTTCAAATAATCAACTTTGCAATCAACTGTTGTTGCTACTGTATCTTATCCGATCACTGAAAACACATCTATATTTAACTTTTGACATCTGCTTTGTCAAATCAGATGATTTCATCCATTCTTTCATCCCTCTCCACTGTGTCCAACAACAATGAGTCAACCAGTGAACTGAAAGAAAATCACTGGAACAATGGTGAAGGAGCTGAAAACAGTGTGGAAGATATGGTTCCTGACGGTACCTTCTAAACTAGATTATGTTCTTTTCCCCTCATATTGGTGAAACTTCTACCAACTTTGTCTGTCGAATGGATAGGAGCAATTGTAGCAATTCAAGATGTGTATCAGCATACGTACTTTGCAGTTCAAGAAGGACAAAATAAGTACTGTGTGGTTGGTGTAATTCATTATTCTCTTGTTGGAAAAGAGGCTCTTTTTAAGGTAAGTTGCTTTTATTTGCATTGTTGGCCTTGTGTCGTCAACATATAAATTTCTTAACAAGTTTTTCAACGTATGTGTCTTCCAACAAAGCAATCCCTGCACCTAGATGTTTATGTTGTTAAGAAGTTGTTGTCTACATGATTTGTTGATTACGGTGATGTAACAACTTATTAATGTACACAGAAGATTTGTGGACTTTGCACTTATATAACTTCGTGGACTTTGCACTTATATGACTCCCAAAATCATAAGACGAGGTTTTATAAAATGGTTTACTTCTAAAATTGTTCTTCAAATTCAACTAAGCTTTTATGAGATGCTTAATTATGTAGTGGTTTGATCAAGAATGCAAAAGAACAAAAAGTTCTACAGGCTTGTCATCCATTGTATGGGAAAAAGAGAAAGAACTCTTCCCACAAATGAAACATGGGGATCTTGGGGTTTGGATCAGGTGAAAGTGTATCAGTTCTAAACATATGATAGATTTGCTTTGGTCAATGGCCTCTATATTAAGCACAATATGATAGAAAGTTTGATGGGCTTGTGTAAAGGTATGTTATGAGATATGAGGATCCAATGTCATTATGTAAGCTGCCTTTTAGATATTACTGTGTGCTTAATGAACTTTCATTGAGCTGATAGTCTTGTAATGGCATTTTGGTGAAAGCAGAGTGCTCTTGAAGGAACTTAACTCTAATTTTGAGTTTTCCCTTGCTTCTTTTAATGTATGTTGTCAATAAGGGGTTGATAATGTCTAAATATTGCTTTATTTGATTCTGGTGGTGGCTTGTCTTCATGTTCAAGTTCGGCTGCATTAAGGTTTTTAGAGTGGTTAAACTTTTCTTAAGTTAGAATGGCAGCTAGGTTAAGTCTTACTTAACAATCCATGATACGGTGATGACTTAAAATCATGGGGAGCTTGTACTGTTACAGTGGGGTCATTGGATGACCAGATAAAAAGGAATGGCGTCTTGTCAGAGAGATGGTTAGGTATTTGCTTGATTGCTGAACAGAAAAGGAATGGTGAAGATCTGTATCTTATTTTGAGTAATAACAATGACACATCCTAAATCCATCGGTTTCCATTGTTGTGTGGAGTTCAGGCAACTATCTTCTTAAGGAGTAGACATGCATTCATTTGGTGCAGCATATTTTTTCTACTCTCGGTTTACGTCACATTATCATATGCAAATAACTTTTCTTGTTAAATTTATTTTTTTTCCTTTTTTTCCATTGAGTTTACTCAATATTTCTATCCTTTTTGGACCTGCTACCATTTTGTGCACTATAACTTCAATACAACAATTTTTGTAGGTCAAACACTATAAACAGAGAATTTGGAATTCATCAGTATTGTGGTTCTCCTTGATTTCATTACATGCCAAAAGTGATAGTGGTGAACCATTACAGCTCAGCTATCGTCCAGGATCAGTTTTTGTTGACATCTCTGGCACTAACAATGGTGGGAAGTCGCTCTGGAAAGCTGTTCCTTGTCAAACAGAGAGTTATCAGAGTGAGGTTGATTTGGAGCTCAATAATAGATTAGTTGAAGGTACTTTTTACTTGGTCAATAAGAAGAATGATTGTGGTGTTGCTTTCATTGATGCGATTCCGGAGTTCATTAGGAAGCCTGGAAATCCTTTCAAGTTTAAAGTGATCCAGAGTTCATTGGATAGATACTCTTTGGAGGCTTCTGATGCTAATTTGCTTCCTGGCATACACAGAGACAATGAGCAAACATCTAAGAATGGAGATCTCCCTTGTATTCAACTGAAAATTGATAATGTTTCTTTGACAATAGTTCACGAAATCTTAGATACAAAGGACAGATTTCCTCTCCTTCGTGGCTGCCTTCATAATACTCAACTTAATGTCCAGCTATTTCCCTATAAAATCAGGGTTATGAGTACAATAAGTATGGTGCTGCATTACTTTGATGCTCAAAGAAATTTTTGGTAATTATTTATCTTGATAAAGTAACCAAATATGTTTCCATTCTTAAAATTTGTATCTTGATATCACATTTTAGTATTTGATGATTCTGTTGCTCTTATTGTATGTAGGAGAGAACTTGTTTGCCCTGTTGATATCTTTGTATTCTACCGTTCAAGTTTTCTACCTCAGGGTTTGAACACTGTTCAGCATGGTGTACCTGTTCATTTCTATTGTAGAACTAAAGAGGTCCGAGCATTTTAGGATTAAGACAATCTCTTCTGCTACCAAATTCTTCTTCTTCTTCTTCTTCTTCTTCCTTCTTTTTCCTTGGGGCATGGGGTTACAACGGAGGGCGGTAGGTCTGTACGACTAGTGCTTACAATTTGTATTATGGTACATTGCAGTGGAATATATCCCTAACTGAGGTATCCATGGACATACTTCTCTTTGTAATTGGGAAATTAAATTTAGCTGGTCCCTTCGCAGTGCACAGCTCTACAATTTTGGCTAATTGCTGCAAGGTTTGTATTACCATTGTTATTGTTTTATGCATCTTACTTACCCCTCTTACAGATTATGTGAAGGAATATAGAATAGTTTTTACCATTTTTTGCAGCTTAAGGTCTTACAATGGATATTTATATTATTCCACACTGTTGTGCAAGCAGGCCTCTTCGTAG
>JANIMX020000541.1:4402590-4413072 GCA_024582655.2 Erythroxylum kunthianum
TATCTTCAGTTAAACACAGCAGGGTCTAAGGTACTATTTGCAGTTGTCACTGAGATATCAGATTCAGTTCTGAAGGGAGCAGAAACTACTGGCTTTGATGGGATGGTATTGTTCACCTTCCTTTTGTGAACATCTAGTGAAATTTTAGTACTTTTCTGAGTTACTTCTGCTACTATACAAGCTTTTACAAATTGAAATTACCAAGTTGGTGTTTCAAGATTGATATTCAGTTTCCCTGTTAATCTAGCTAAGCGGATTCCATCAAGGGATATTGAAATTAGCTATGGAGCCCTCACTATTGGGGACGGCTTTAATGGAGGGTGGTCCTAATAGAAAAATTAAGCTTGATCAAAGTCCTGGTGTTGATGAGGTATTTTTGACAACATTCATGAAACATACGGTTTTTGTTCTTTTCTTTGTTATGCTTTCATTCAACATAAATAGTTGATAAATTTGTTTGGGCAATTGATGTTTTCCATTTTTGAAGCCAGTTACGCCCTTGCTGTGACAAGGGTTGATATTGGAAAAAGTTTTGATGCACATGTTTCCACAGCATACAACTGAGAATTTTACATTGCGATTCTTTGTTCCCCATGCTTCTTTATTACGACTGCAAGCTGCTTATTAGGTAATTCTTTTATATCTGCAATTAGTAACTAGTTAGTTATTTGAATTGGTGCAGTTATACATTGAGGGGTACTTGCAAGCCATGCTGGATACCATGTACAGGCAAGAATATCTAAGAGTCAGAGTCATCGATGACCAGGTACGTAGTTTTCTTAATATCTGGAAAAATCAAAATTAGCTCAATCCTGATAGTCAAACTCACCTGTTTCTTTCTGCTGACTGGACCATGAAACTGTCAAGCACAATGGAACCCCCCTAACATGAATCCCTTGGACCATTTAGTTCACACACTGTCATGACAATTTCAGAAAGCTTTTGTAGTTGTTTCCTTTTTCTGGCGTTAGTAATTGTTAACTTTGTACTGTTGGATTGCCTTTCGGAATATCTAGGGTGTAGAAACTTTCTGGACCATAGATCTGATCGTCAATATATCCTTACCACCTTTGTTTTATTAGCCGGTTTTTCTAACAGTATATATGAATCTAGGTTCTCCTCAAGAACCTACCTCCAAACAGTGCTCTAATGGATGAGATCATGGATCGTGTGAAGGGATTCCTTGTGAGCAAGGGATTATTAAAAGGAGATCCTTCAACATCTTCTCACCATTTGCGCCATCTCCAAGGAGACGTTGTAAGTGTTGCTGTACTTAGTGTTCCATCTGTCTCCTTTTCATTAGTTTTTATGGAATTAATTTAAATTAAATGATGATTTTGAAAGATATGCTTTTATTGGCATCCATCAAGTTGTGCCTCGATTATTCAACTTGAATGTTGAATGAAAGAGCAAACTACTTACCATTATGATGTCTCGTTTATCCAATTTCCTTCACAATTGCTCTCCATCAAATATTCAGATATACAATACATGTCTATTTTAGCTCAATTTTGAACCCAAAAAATAATCAAGGTGGCTATTTATATCCTATTTTTCTTCCGAATTCAATATTATGGTTATTGTATCAACTTTAAGGATTAACCATAACGTCCTGTATGATTAGTTCACTTCCAGCGCTCCTTATCTGCCAATGTATGTGAAATGAAAGTCATACTGTGCACATTAAGTAACATTACTACGTAATGCGCATGAATTATCCACCTCCGGAGAAAAATCTTATCAGGAGAATGTATGCCACAGGAATGGAAGATTGTACCAACAGTGATCAGGTTGTGTGAACACCTCTTTGTGAGTTTTGCAATCCGAATGCTGAGGAGGCACACGGTTAAATATATCACCAATATTAACTGGAGAAAGGTACCTGAAATTGAGGAAAACAGAGCACTGGTCCTGGCAGAACCTGGCGAAGAGGAAAACAAGGTGAAATTTAGATGGAAATGGGGCATTAGCAAGTTCGTCTTGTCAGGCATTCTTGCATATATTGACGGGAGGTTATGTCGTTACATTCCTAATCCTGTAGCACGAAGAATTGTCAGTGGCTACTTGTTGAGTTTTATTGACAAAAATGATGACATAGCATAAATCTGCAGTTAAATGGCATTCTTGTTGTTCAATCTTTTCCCAATTTTGTGTTTGCTCATCACTTCCTTTTGATTTAATTCACGTACAGTACCCTATACAATCTGGAAACAGAAGCGCTTGGTAATGTCCAAGGATTCTCAAGAGTCCAATCAGCAGGTACTTGTTCCTGTGAAAACTAAAAATCTAATCTAAATGACCAAATAACCATGGGTGTATTATTAGTGAAATAGCTAATGACAATGTGGTAACAGATAATACACATATACAGGCTGTGTGTTGATCCTTTGAACATTATCGTTCTAATTTTTTGCAAATTTACCTCGTAAGATTTATCGTCGCGTTATAAACATTTTAGTCACTTGTAATATTGGGAATTAATAAACGCCATCATGTAAACAGGTTAGTAATCTTTTCATCTCTTCAATATGCCTCCAATCTTTCCCGAAAGACCATTTTTTAATGTTTTCATGTAGATGTGTATTATCTGTTACCACTACAACAATTACTTGCACAAACATCAAGAGTCTGAGTCATCAACAACTACCGCATAAAATGACAGAGGCACGTGACCCCCGCAAAATGTGCTCTATTGGAGCTTGGCGTTATCAACACTTGTCTAATTGAATGGTTTGCGTAAGCTTGGTTGGATTGAGTGGAAAGGTAAGCTTCAATGTAACACATTATGCCTAGTTAAAAATTTGAGTATCCTACAGAGCAACAACATCAATAATAGGAGTTCCAATAATACGTAATCTTATCTCTAATTAGTAAAGAAGTTATTTCTAAATGACCCACAAATATTTCGTTTCCTGAGTTAATAATAAAGTTCATGGTTACAATAATTTCTTAAGAAGACATGTAAATTTGTCATTTCTTACTTAACAAGCCAGAAGTATGAATCAGCCGTAGCGCTTGGCTGGAATTGTTCAAAACTGAAGAAGATCTTGCAACCCCCATCTTTTTCTTCTTCAAGAATTCCAGGGAATTCTGTAAACACCGGGGAGGAGATATATCCTTTAAAATAATAGGCTCCACCCTGCAAACACAATTTTTTAGCTAATTAAATGATTTCCAGAAGCTATCTAGCAACAACTTCCTTCTCGTTATGCCTTACCCTGAGCTTTTTGGCTTCCTCTTTTTCCGAGGAGGCTCAGCCTCATCATCAGCTTTCTCATCTTCAGAGTCTGATAAGAAAACTTTTCTGCATATGCAACAATGTCATCTTGACAAGCATAGAATGTAAGAAATGAACTCCAGTTGCACAAGAAGAGAGTTAAAATGAGCATACTTCTCACGAGCTGCAAGTAGTTGAACAATGTCATCTGGAAGCAAGTACCCTGCACCCAGATAATCCTTCTCAGTTCCAACTTCTGTGTCCATTTGGACATTTTCAACTCCTTTAGATGGACGTGGTGTTTTTTTCTGTGCCCACAATCTGTTTAATTTTTTACGCTCACGAACAACTCTGCACATAGCAAGTAAAACACAGTTTACAAAAATGAGTATTTTGCTCAATCATGCAGTTAAGAGACAAAATTATTGCATGTGCCCAGAAGTATGCTTCCTAAACTAGCTTTACATATAGAAAATGAAAGGTAATGTTTTCTTCCAAAGTATATCACAATATACCTACCAAGATCACCTCAAAAGTTTCCTCAGTTCCCAGGCTACTAAGCCATCTTGTATTAAAGAATGCAAAGATGGAAACATTGCTAAGGCTTTATGGCAAAGAGCAGTATTAAAATCATAATATATAAAATATTACATTGACAGAACATCTAGAAAGAGCGGTACGGCAGTAAAAACCATAAACTTTATTGGAGCACTCCAGTAAGCAGTGTTGATCAAGGGCATTCCCTAAAGAAAGCAAGAAAAGCAACACATATCGTTTGCAACATCTTATTGCTATTACTAGCATGATTTTATCCCTAACAATCCTATAGTTTACACCACTTACAATATACTCTGACATGCATAAAGACTTTAACAATACATCCACAATTTACTTCCATCTCCAATCAAAATTTGAACCAAGAAACTAACATCAATACAGTGCAACAGCAATAAGGGTGTTGGTGACTAATGACTTGTAAGGTTATTCATATATGCTAAAACTGCAAAACATAACAACTGAAACCAGGTTCACTTGGCAGCATCTATCACTTCAATCAAAAACAAAAAAACAAGCGATATCTTTTACGTCTTACTAGAATCAACGAACAAAAGATAATAAACTTCAAGATAAAATTTTTTTTCATAAAGTTCAATAATTAAACAAGAAAGAAAAACACCAAATTCCCTGATTTTCATGTATCCCAATACATTTTGAAAGTTGATCGAAAAAAATGGAAGGCAATCAATTCACGCATAAAAAAGCTTGAAACAAAAAGAAAGAACCTTGCTTTGCTTTCCTTCTGAACTTTCCTTATCTTTTCATCTTGCAAAACTCCCTAAAAAAAACAAGAACAGAAACATCGTATATAAAAGGCCAAAACAAGCGAAAACTAAGTATCTGATCAAAAGCCGAACATGGGTTTTCTCACCAGCGCAAAAAGAAACAAACCTGCTCCGACGTAAACTCCTCCGGCGCTTCCGAATCGGAATCTTCTCTCTCCGACATGTCGACTATGTTTCGTCTATTTCTGTGAATTTCAGAATTTGAGATGTTTAGGGTTTAGGGATCATCAACAAGAATCTAAGTGGTGGGTGTAGACAATCAACTCCGATATGGAGCCTGATTGATACATGGGTCCATGATTTATTGGGCTAGGCTTTGAAACAATTAGTTAACTATTGATTCGGTAATAAAGGAAATTAGTAGTAACAAAAATTTCAAAGATACACTTTTTAGCAAAAATTTTACGGTGTGTTATTGTTGTTGTTTTACAGATACCAATCCCAAATTTGATACCGAACCTTAAGCTATCATAGTCCCTTTCTTTTGTGAAAGATCAGCCGAAGCTGCGATTACAGAGCATATTTAGAAACTAAGCTTTGTGGGAAATAGAAATTGTAGACTTCAAAGTATTTGAAGTCTCCTTCTTCGTATGTCATTCAGGAGGGTTCATAGAGCCATCTTGATGTGTGAGTGTGGCACTTCCCTAGATCATGTGTTAGAATGACCTTTGTTCTAATAGTGACAAAAAGTGAATGTGAATCCTATATTAAATATTATTGTTATTTATTGAATGCAAGTGTTTTCTTTATATTTTGTGTTTCCATTATGAATAAATAGAACATTTATTAATTAAGAGTAAGGTTATGTATTATTGAATCTTTTTAAGTTTTAAACAAAAGTGAGATTTTTATTTGATGTTATTGTCGTTGATGGTTATTTTCATGTTATTAGTTGATGGTTATGTTTCTTATTATTGTTTGGTTATATATTATGGCATATAGTAGAAAAATGGAGCAATCGGGGGGATTGGATATTTGTAAGATGCAGTCATGCAGTCAGCCTTTAACTTGTTGAAGGGACTGGAAAGAAACGTGAAGAAGAAGAAGAAATTGTCTTGTAGTCAGTGGTCAAGTTTCTCGTAGACTAGTCACTTCAAGTGATGCTACAGCCACAGCCACAGCCACAATTATTTTCCTAGAAGTTCAATCAACTACTTGCTTTAGTTTCTGCCATGTCACGTCAGCCAGCATACAGAATGCTTTTCGACGTTATTTTTAAGGTACTTGGATTTTTCTTGGAAGTGTCCTCAATATTCTGCAGAACTTAGACAGGTTATGATTCACAAAACCTGTGCAAAAGCAACTCAGAAATGAGACTAGACTAAGATTCTGCGCCATAGATAACATAACACCCGTCGTGGAAAGGAACTAATCTCATTGACCTTGATACAGGATCGGACGGCCAGATCGCTGTCCCGCCGCCTCCAGTGAAGCCCACCCACCCACCAGCAGTCAAAAGTTGCTGCTCTTCTGTCCCTCGGGACTGTATACATTACACACCCTTTTCAACCTGTTATCATTTCTAATTCGAAATTCAACAGATGAAGATGTCATGCTCATGTAATTAATTACCTTGATGTTAATCCATTCAAACAGTGAATTTGTCGAAAAACCATGAATAAAGTTAAACATGAAATCCAAAGATGAGGAAAATTGATGTTCATTAAAGTCCACAGCCTGAAATAAATAAGGGATTTGGCTGTGAAGGGAAGGGATATAATTGAGCCAACGTTCAGATTCCAACTTGTGGACACATAAAACGCGGAGGACCCACGCTTTGAATGAATTCCAAGTCAAAGAAACATAGTAAACCTTCCGGACAATTCCCAATATTACCCCTAATAGCAAATAGTTTAATTGAAAAACGACATTAACATAATATTGAATATACATTAGAAGAGAAAAGTTTGCAAATTTTTGTTAATAAAAAATAACTCATTTGCTCTTTAAAAAGAGTAATATAATAGGGGAAAAGGCAACAAACAAATTGGAACACATGGTGGTGACCTACCTTCCCCACATTCATCAAATCATTTATCAACCAACAAAAGGCTGGTTAAGAGGTGTCCACACAAAATAACCTTAGAGACTATTCTTTCTGTGTTTCAAAGTCAAAGCTTTTATTATTGCGTACTGACTGTATAAGTTTCCACATATGGGGCATATTTGGTTGCAGAAGGACTCTTCTTGGTCTCGGAATTAAAGGTCATACCATGGATCCGACTCCCATTAATTTGATATTGTGAGTGGGAAACCAAAAATAAAAATAAAAATGGAGGAAGTTGTCTTTACAGTAGAAAAGTTTGTTTCTTCAAGGCCTGATATCATCACTGTTCGATAGATGATAAAAACATGTATCCAGAAAAGGTGGCATCTTTTTGGGTTAGTTTAGTCCGTGAGATGAAGAACATGAATGGGTCTGATTTTTCCACTCATTAAGACTCCTTATTTTATCAGCGACAGGCTTAGAATTGGAAATCGCATAGCTGTTATAGCCATTGAAGGAGTTCAGAGGAAAGGTAAGCTCAGTTCATAAATGTTTCACCAAACCATAACCATACATCCCTATAGACTTTTGCTTGAGTAAATTTTAGGCATTTATTGGATCAGATGGCTTCCCAACGGCACAAAAGTTCTGGCTTTTAGCTTTTGAATCAATTTTCTCATCACTCTTTTCTCTCTCTCATCTTCTATAATCAGCAGAAAGCAAGAAGACTTGACTTTTTGATGACCCTGTTGCATGATCAAGCTCCTTTGAGTTGATTGCTTTTGCTTCTACCACAGAGAGACCGCTACTGATCAGCTCCCTTCAGCGATTGCCAAGAATGATTTTTCAACGAGCAAGTTTGTATCTTTTTATGTTTATAGTCTACATGGTCGCATCAACGATAGCTCACAGCTCAATCAACTGCACGACAACATGTGAAAATAGCACATCGTCAATAAAGAAAGTGCCTTATCCATTTGGCTTCTCTGATAATTGCTTGATCCCATTGAACTGCACAGAAACAGGGACTGAAATCGGAGGATTTCAAGTCCAGAACATAACATCAGATGGTCTCTTGATCGAGTTCCCTGCACAATGCGACCGCTCGGTTGAATCAATAAAACCTTTGTTTGGTCGCAACATCGCTGTTGCTCGGAGAACCAGTCTGCTACTGCAAAACTGCCCAGAGCGTTTAGAAGGGTGCTTTCGACCAAGGAGTTGGTTGGAGTCACAGTTGAATGCAAGCACCTGTAACTCTAGAAGCAACAACGTGACTTGCTTTTCGAAGGAGGAACTGGAAATCGATGTCATGAGTTACACAAATGTTACAGGGACACAGTGCAAGTATGTTTTCTCGTCGCTTGCTGTCGGGTCATATAGTCCTGTGGTTTCGCTAGAGTTGCAGAGAGCAGGATTGGAATGGTGGCTTGAAGGTAATTGTTCTAGTACTCGCTGTCACCCAAATGGGGACTGTAAGGGTGTTAAGCTTGGTAATGGGAAATCAGGGTTCAGGTGTTGGTGCAAAGAAGGGTTCGTCGGAGATGGCTACGTCGACCACGAGGGCTGCCAGAGAGGTGATTCAACTCTAACAGGTGAGTCAACTCTACCTTTTGTTGTCTAATTCAACATCTTTTGTTGTTTAGTATTTTGTGTCACTTAGTAGTTTTGAACTGGTGGCTTTTAATTGCCTAAGTACCTTAGCCAATTATGGGGTGACACGTTAACTGTAGCACTTGTGGTCAATCCATGGTCGTAAACTCTGGCTTCAAGACATGATTTTCTGGGGCACATAGGTGATAGGTCACAGTGCATATCCATTTTTTTTAATTCATTTATATGAAGAAGAATAACTTAATTGTTTTCCATAGATGCTCTTCACTTTGACCGAGCAATTGTGGTACAATGTGCTTGTCTGGTTCTATTCCTAATTCCTACTATATTTGTTAGGTTAGTTGGGTAGGATTAGTATGGATTTTGAACATAACGAGGAAGGGAAGATTTGTTAGAACTTAGAACTAAGAATGTTTAATCACAACGTAGTTTTGGCAGACGTGAAATAAAATGGAAAATTTCTGTGTATCATTAGATGAAGATGAAATTAAAGTATGACTTCAGTTTGGCAATACACGGTTTGTCAATGGTCCTAGCTTTTGGAATGGAAGACTCTGTAAACATGACCCTACATCAAATTAAACACTGGCCATTTGTATGCGCTTATCTGCCATGATTGTAGGGGTCTGCAGTTCCAGAATTTCTTGATTCTATCAATCACCTTATAGTCTTGAAATTTCTGAAAGTCAAGATTGTTTAGATTGCAAAAGCAAGTCTTTGAACTTCATACTAACGACACTATGAAACCGCTCAGCATGTGAAAATATGATCCACTGAAAATAAGTGAAAAGAAAGAGAAACTGTTTAGGAAAGTCCATATGTTCTGTAAGATGAAACTTAGGATCTTCATTCAATATGGTGTGATTCTCTCAAAACCAAGTAGCAACAATTTGATTAAATTAATTCTCCTGAACAAAAATCTGATTGTTGTGGTTAGTTAACACTTGAGATTCGTCAAGATTTTGAATATTAGGTGGAAATTTTATGTGCATAGAAACAATGGGCGTGATCACAATATCTTGATGTTCAGACCTTTAATATGTCAGGTGCTGATTCTTTTTTTTGGTTGCTTATTTAGTAGATTCTGGCTGCAATGCCTCAAAGTTCATGTCTGGCCAATGTGGCGGAACTACAAGAGTCGGTGCTATAATTGGAGGTAGTATCTCCTTTTTCAACTTCTTCTTGTGTTAGGTCCCTCTGATGCTTACTTCTTTCAGTTTTAAAAGTAAAAATGGGTGACTATATTCTTCCTGCGCAGTATAGGCTATAAAGAATCAGAATCACTGTACCCTCTGAACATTCCATCATTACATGAAGTTAAATTTTGGTCCGTTTTTGTTTCAAAACTTTTATTTTTGGGGTATTTCTTCATTAACTATGTGTTTGTTAATAGTTTGATATGCTTTGGATTGATTCTTCTGCATGAGGTCTACAGAAGAATGACAAACATAACCAGCCAGAAATGTTGTCCTAAACGTTATGTACATCAGATTCGATTTAGAAACGTTTAAGTGTCTGTGTTGGTGATGTCCATGTGGTTGCTATGAACACACCACCCCATCTCCAACGAAGCTAAAATGATGCCCACTTAACCACAATTTGTACCGGTTTAACAAGTATTGAACCTAACTTAACGGCAAGTGTCATCTAATTTTTAGGTTATTATATGAGAATGCCTTTCTTTCTAATCGGTATCATTTTTCTTTTGCTTTTATAGAACTCCCAGCAATCTGCATATGTATTTTCAAATGCATTGTACTTGTTTTTTGTGTGAAAGAAGTCAACATGTACGTTTGAAGCAGCTTGCGAACTTAGCTTGTAACTTTTTCTCCTTTTCTATATCCTTGAACCTTTTGGAATGTCAAAACAAAGTATGCATTGTTTCATTCTCAGGAATTGTTGCTGGAGCTTCATTAATTTTTGGTCTGGCCATTCTTTGTTACTGTGTTAGAAAGCGGTCAAAATCCCTGAGAAATCGGCTCAACGAAAAACGTCTTCTATGTGAAGCTGCTGGGAGCTCGAGTATTCCATTCTTGACATACAAAGAAATTGAACGAGCCACAGATGGCTTTTCAGAAAAACAAAGGCTGGGAACTGGAGCTTATGGCACAGTTTATGCGGGAAAACTAGTTGATGATAAGTGGGTGGCCGTAAAGAAGATCAGACATAGAGATATGTATAGCATTGAACAAGTCAGGAATGAAATTAAACTCGTTTCTTCTGTTAGTCATCCTAACCTGGTTCGCCTCTTGGCTTGCTGCACCTCATCATGCTGCAGGGGAATACAAATCCGTTAATGGCGGTATTCCAAAAGTCGACGAACC
>JANIMX020000541.1:4551590-4564364 GCA_024582655.2 Erythroxylum kunthianum
CCCCTTTGATTCCAAAACAATAGCTTTAGCTCCGAAAAAATTGACCGACCAGGCCCTGTGGATTCGACCCGACTGACCACTACTACAAACCTTAGGCTGTAGAAGTGTAGAGTTATGATTTATTTTCTGACAGTTTCGACACCTGTCAAAGCCTTTAAGGAGAAAAAGACAAAATAAGCTAAAGACAAAAGATGGAAGAATGGAGAAGAGTTTAATAGGTTAAACATTGTCTTCTCTCATTCTTACCCAACTCTCTCGGCAAAGTGAAGCAAGAACAACAAAATTGGTTTTGTTATTATCTCTTCTTCACACACACATATCTTCTCCTTACACATGTTATTGCTCTCCTTGAACCAAGAAGTTGGCTAGCACCTTCATCTTGTGTTCAAATCATTTCTTATTCAAAAGAGTTTTGATTTGATTTTCTTCTCCGATCTCTGCGTGGATACCGTTAGAGATGATCTACCTTGGTAGTTGTGGTTTGCGACAACCTGACGAGGAGAAGATCAAAGAAAGAAGGAGACAAAGACACAAGGTAATGGCTGTCATATGATTGCTTGATTTGTGAAGTGATGCCATGTATATACATATGTTATGAACATGTGGATAGAATTTTCAACTTGTGTTGTTGGTATCTCATTGTATATGCACATGGATTATGGACTTCGAGAATGTCCCAAGATCCAAAATTTTGTTTTCAGCACTGTATGCATGTGATGCACACCCGGGATTTTCCTACGATAAGTAGTATCAAAACATAGCAATCCTTATACAAGATAATGCAAGTAATGTTTCAAATGGATTTATCATGTTAGGTATGTTTAGTGAACTTGTTCTCTAACAAGCACCCATATATTTGTTTAAGTATCTCCATACTTTAGTCTATAAGATAGACTACTTCCTTCACAAGAAAATAACATAACGTGTGCTAGTCTTTTTACGTTCTATTAATGTCCAGTCTTAATAGAACAATGACTAGAAACAATTTAGGGATAATAGATAAATGCAATATGAATCTCATAATTATAATCTCATTATAATTTTATTTGCAATGTATAGTTATCTCAATGACTTTATCATATACATCTAAACATGTACAAGATAAAGAATGCCTTTAAATAATTTGTCACCAAACTACAACCAAAATGATTAGATGTAGGGCATAAACCAACAACAATTGGGTGCAAGAGAAAAATTTCTATGACCATACCAATAACTCATGTTTGCCAAATCACAAGTGCGGTGTCTACACATAAGTTTCGTGGAGGAAGTCCCCGAAATTAGGTTGTGCACAAGCTACTTGTGTCAAGGAACATGCTAGGCTGGCTCTTTGCTTCTATAATCCTCCTGGGAACATCGTAGGAGAGAGTCCATACTATATAAATAAGGAAGTTTGTTTCTTTTGGCGGCTAGCTTGATCGTTGCTTCTATAATCCTACTGGGAGCATCAAAGGAGTGAGTCGTTGCTTCTATAAACCTATTGGGAACATCAAAGGAGTGAATATGTACTAGATAAATAAGAAAGTTTGTTTCTTCTGGAGTTTGTGGTTTAGTTTTCATGTGCTCTGGTTGAATGGTTATGTCGTCTTGGTAATTATAATAATATTCACTATAATTTTATCCAATTGTCTGAAGCTTGTTCAAGGTAATCAATAGCTGATATGACCCAGCTTTAAAAGTGAATTAGAGTTCGTTCTAACCCATCACATCCTTAAACAACCGATCAACCATGCACTATCCCAAATTAATGAGTTATCATTGAAGGCGTTCTCACTTGAGTTTCTAATGGATGTGTTGATTTTATGAAAAACGTTGAAAAAGATAATTTATGACTTTTATTTGAGTGACAGACATTTCAATGGACAAAAGAGGAGAGAGATGTCTAACTGAGATTATTTTGCGACAAAATTTGTTTAAGAATTGGAATGGATGGATGTCCTAGCTTATAATGTCAATCAGATGTGAAGGTCTTGATGCTAGAAAAAAAAAAGAATTGGGATAGATCCCAACCACTCATATACGCCACCTTTAGTTTGGCTCCTCAACAGTGTTGTCCTTAAGCTGAGATCCTTCACAAGAAAATCATTTGGTAAGAACTCAATTGAAGCATTATTAGAATTAAAAAACTAATAAATCGAAATAAGATTTATTTTCATGTTTTCCATCTCCTATCATCATATCATCACCCCCATGGTATGGGCTGTGGAGAGAGAGGTTGTCCAAATTAGACATCACATGATGTGAAGCACCACTGTCGAGAGGCCATGTGTCTGATTGGTGTTGGATGTTACAGCAACGTAGTTAGCTTTGGGTTGCCATGGTGTTACGAAGTGGTTGCTTGATTGTATAGGTTGCAGTTTATATGAGGGACACTTTTTAGTTATATGACCTTGAATACGACAAAGTTGGCAGAATCCAAGATAAGGTTATTGTTGTCATTGATTGGAGTTGTGGGTTTGTGACATGTCTGTGTTTCGATTTGGATGGGAAGATTTTTTATTGGTATTGTTGTTGGTGGACCAATTGTTGTTGACGCGGGTGGTTACATGGGCTGTAATGGGGAACACAGGTTCAGGCTTTGTGATGCTTATGGATGCTTCAAAGTTTAGCAATTTTTCATGTAGTTCTTCGAAGGTAATGGGGGTATTTCTAGCTTGGACATCTCTTGCTATCTCTTTATAGTCATCTCCAAGTGCCTCTAGAATTTTCTCTGTGAGATCATCATCGTCAAATGGTGTTCCAAGAAGAGCCAGTTCATCAGCTTTGCTTTTGATGTTTTGCAGAAATTCTGTGATGGATGCATATCATTTGGTCATTTGCTTAATTTGACTCTTAACTTGCTTAATAGGACCTCTAGAAGGTTTGGCGTAGGTATTGGCAAGTGTTGTCCATGCTTCTTTAGAAGCTTTAGCTTTTGCAATAAAAGGAATAAGGGTGGGGGAAATAGAGTTGATAATGACATTGAGGATTAACTGATCTTGCCGAATCCAAATTGTGTAATTTGGATCCGTAGGTGCAGGACATGGTTTGGAGTCATCTATTAAGCCGAGAAGATCATAACCAATGAAAAGGGTGTGAAACTATAGTTTCCATGAGTGTTAGTTGGTGGATGTTAATTTTAAGGGTGCTTGAGCAGCCATGTTGAGGATGATGAGGGTGATGTTTTGGTCGTTGGTATTTCGAATGGTGGGGTTGGAGTGATTGTTAGCCATTTCAAAAATAGCAGAAAAACAAGAGAGAATAAGAGAAATAGGAGCTTATTGCTCTGATACCATGAAAGAAGTTGAGGTTCCACCCCATAACCAATTGACAATGAGGGGAGTAGCCCAACTCCTTATAAACTCAGGTTTGGTCCCTTAAATTTTCAATATGGGACAAATAATCTCAACACGCCCCCTCACGTATGACAAACTTTCAAGTCTAACATGTGGACGACACATATTGAATGACGTGGGAGTATGTGTGACCGCTAGACCCAACACGTAAAGTCTTGCTCTGATACCATAAAAGCTTAATATGATTTAAGGAAAAACTTCCCGAATTTATTGAGAAGCAACTGATTGCTTATTCTAATGGACTGTTACAACAGAAAATATATTTTACATTTAAATATATTTGATCAAATTCAAATCACATGGAACAGATCTGTTCCTATAATCATGGAGAAGTATCCTATGTCACTAGGTTCCATTTACCAACTTCAGATAGTAGTGCAGGGATTCTTGAAGGCCTACTTTCAGTGAGTAGTTCTTGAGTTTCCTTCTTTCGGAGGCTTACATGGAACAAGTGCATAGATATAATTAGGAAAAAGAAGCTGTGGCAATGATCCTGAAGAATGGTCTATGGGGGCTTTCCTCACTGATATAATAGGAAAAAAGTGCAAGTGTAAAGTAATGGTTGATTCAACATATCAGTTTCCTTGACATCATCATATAATTGCCAAGACTTCCATTACATAGCATATAGACTGGAGAATACATCAGATAAAGGGACGCATTGTTCTATCTAACATTTCTGAGTCCCTCTTCTACTCTGTACAAGGAAAAAAAATAGAATAAAAACTACAGAAACCTTGGGAACAACGTGGATCTGTGGAGTATCAATAACCTTTTTTGCCTATAGACAATCATCTTACTAGTTCCTTAGATATCAGATACCGAAAGGTAAAATTGTGAGGTATCCATTCAATGCTCTTCCGGGGCTTTCCTAGCAGACATTTCCTCATTGACTTTCTTAGAGACTCAGGCAATGACTTCTGGACCATTTCGATGATGCCAGCCTGACACAAACCCAAATCCTTCGCAAAGGATTCCACAATCTTTGGAAGTAGGATTTTGCGGTCCTTGCGCACGCCAAAAGTAGCTCGAATGTACTCTTCTTTTGCACCTTCGAGTTCTTGAAATACCCTCTTAGGAGTATACACACGAACCTGGGAAAAAAAAAGCTACATCAATTACTTGCACGATGATAAAATAAACTGAAGCTAAAGCTGGACTTGCGACAATTTGATCTAAACATAAAAGACATAAGGAAAGTGAAGTACTGCAGGATCAGAATGGCTTCCTGAACAGAGGGCAAAGTGCAAAAGGGGTTCTGCATGCTCGATTGCATATGCTTGCCGCTTATCACCTCTCTTGAATTTTGACCTTGATGGCAGCAACAATCTTAGCCACTAAAATGAAAAGTAAGCTTTATCAGCCTTATTAAACTACGAGAAGTTTATTAATCATAAAAAACAAGTTCCTAACTGGTTCCATATTCCAAACATAGAGTAATGACACATGCATGCTTGTCGATTGTGGGTATGATGAAAAAGATGCCCTTCGCATTGATGTAACAAAAAGATGAACTTGTCTATTAAAGAATCGTTCACTGTGAGCCAATATCTAGACTCAAAGCTACTCTCCGATGACCATGCTATTACTAGTCCTCAATGCCTAGTTAAAGCTTGAGATCCACCTGGCCAGGACGAGACATTCTGCAACCAAAGATAGAACTCTGTATTGTGTCTGCGCTGATTGTGTGACCACCAACATTGTAAGCAGCCTGTATGCACCATGGTCATAAGAGAAATGAATAACTGTGACAAATTCTCTGCAAATGAAGAGCGTAATGAGCTCTTCTTACCTTCAAAAGTAGAAAAACCCTCTTGACACTGTTTTGTGGAATCCCATAAGCCAGAAATGCCTGTTCAGAAGAAAAACAGCAGTCAGCTTAATTAGGACTAATGCAAAAGTCAACTTTCCATTGGACATTTCCGAGGAAAAGAATCATTACATGCATAACTAGCACATTGTGCACATTGATCCAAAAAGCCATCTTTTCCTCGTGGTTAAGCTTACTAGGGTTTACTTCTTCCAGACGGCAGATGAGTGATCTGCACCAAAATGACTCGTTAAGTGCAAGAGAACTTTTATTGAATTTACATCATGGCTAGGCTATTCAATGCCTATCTGGTGATGACTAAACATCAACAATTGCTCACCTGAAGTTTTCTAGTAAGTGCTCAACATCTCCCAACTTTTGACTGTCTCTGTAAATCCATGGCACTTCAACCATTGTGCTATATGGCCCACTAAACTCTTTCAACCCTTCAACAAGGAAGGGGTTTTCCAATCGTACATCAAAAGATGAACTATTTCTGAACCCTGGACTCCAGATATCACCATGTTCTCTCGGGGAGAAAGCACTAACTGAGGAATGTGATGAATTGGGGGATGAAAGGCCATTATGGGTCAATGGTGGGTCAGCCAGTTTGCAATATATGGCTGACATGCACTTGACCATATCCTCGGAAAGTTTGTTAGGTGATTCCGAAACATGATCAGAGACACGTGTACCAAGATGCTCCGCCAAACTGATTATACTTGATACATTCTGAGAATACTGTATAAAATCACAGAAAATAAGTGATCCATCTAGGCCACTTAAGTGGCGTTACCATGGATTTTAGTTACACTAAAGTTCTTTCTGTACTAGCATTGGAGTTGGAAGTGCATTGCAGTAAAAAGTTGTTGAAAGAAGGCAGAGCTATGATATGGTCAAACATCATAGCCAGTTTCAGGGAATCAAACAGAGAAGAACTATAAAAAAAACATTAGGCACTTTATGTTTGTGTTACCTCAATCATGGACAATGGCTGGGAATGGCAGACATGTGCTGTCCTTCCCAAAAACTCTGCTGGAGGAGAGTTTCTAGTAGAGAAAGTTGAACGTTGTGATAGGGTAGAGTGACAACGGTGAATGCTAGAATCTAATGGATTCTCTTGACCTCTAATGCCACTAAATTCCTTCTGCAGATTATCGCATGACTGGAAACCAGAGAGCACATGTGGACTTCCTCTCCTTGATGTGAAATCAGGTTGGGGAACATCCAGCAAGCTGCCTCTAGGAGTTGATGCTGTTGATTTTACCCTTTCATTCTTGTGTGATGGAGATACTGCAGAAGTTTTCTGATCAAATGCTTGGCGGTACAATGAAAGAAGATATTGTTCCAGATACACAACTTCCAACTCTAACACTGCAATTTCCTTGATTAGTTCTGCAGCTGGCTGCAACAATAAAACCAAAAGGCACAGAGCATATTAGAAATCAGCGAGTGCATATTCACAACGACGATCGGATTCTGTTTGACAAGTGGAATCCACAAGAACCAGGAACCGTTTCTTGATGCAACCACAAGTTATGATTAGATTTTAAGTTTTGATAACTCAACTATTAGCATGATATGCCTAGCTCAACTTGACTACAATAAGTTAAGCTTCAGGAGACTATGTAGTTAGATCGACGGTGATCAAGAGAAGGATTTCTATGCAGTTCTCCGGAAAACTAATCAGGGAATTACCTTAGGCACTGACACATCGGCTGTAATATGATGAGACAAAGGTCTATGACTCAATGCTTTTTCCAAAGCACATCGAACCTCAAACTGATCTTGCAATCTTTTCTCAAGCTGTAGTATCTGCATACAAGTGATTGTGGAACAAAACATAGTCAATAGAAAACTTTGATGTGCCACAAGAAACTTGTGATTTCAACAACAAAGGATTTATGTTCCACACCTCTTGCCTCAAAGATCTTCCAACTGAAGTCTTGGCAGATTGTTTCTTGTTAGTTGTGATAGAGTTCTTCAAATCCCCCATATCCTAATTACATCAGAACTCAAATATAAGTATAGTACTTGATCTTGTTTGAGGTTCTGATGGATGATTAAAATCTTGGTCCAAAATAACATGGTCATTCTGTGGTATATTTGCGAGTATTGTATATTTTTCAACATGGGCCACAAGGAAGATTTGACTAGAAGTAATCAATCAATCATTGTAGCTTTCTAACCTACTCCAAACAAGGACCTTCATAGTATACGCAAAGGAAAAAGGAAACTGGAATAAAAAGTGAAGAAGAGATTCGGGGTCTGGCTGTTCTTGTGCCAGGGCCATCATATAAGATGAAATCAGAATAGCTAAACAATCCACATTATCAATCAAGCCTTCATGCAAATAGAACACTCCAGATTTATTAGCAAAAGAGTGAAAGAGAGTAATCTTACATGTTTTCTACGGCATGGTGGTTCCAAGGAACTATCTAATCCAACTTCCTCGACTTGTTTCTTGTATGGGAAGCTGCCATAGTGAGGATGAATTATATGAACTGGAGAAGAAAAGGAACTGAAAAGTATGCTTCTGCAATCTAGTCAGCCGCTTAGATAACTTGCACAACCTGGTACAACATTTTACTGAATTTTCTTGTCCAAGTTGTGAAAGAGCAAAAGAGCATAATAGATACCATTACCTTCTACATAAGGCCCAGTTAGCAATCAATTTCCTAAGCTCCATTTTTAAAAAAAAAATCCTTATGAATTTCAACCCCAGAAAGAGTAAAGAAAACACAGATTTCATGATAAGAAGCCCAATTTAAGGACAGCTGAAGAGAATCCTCAGTTTAATACTCTTTCTTGATGCAATAATTTTGGCTGGACCACAAAACTTTCAAGGTTCTTCCTTATGGACATAGTGACTCGCTAATATTAGAAATAGAGCCAAAATAGGGAATGTATACAATATAGTTCTCGTGGTTGCTAGTTCTTAAACACAGTATTTTACAGCTGTGAATGCTCGAGTTTCAGTCAGCTAAATAAAAACAGTCACAAGAACTATTCCTGTTAAGAGAACTCCTCGAGTGAAAAACATGAACTGAAACAGGCAACGAGAAGAATAATTGCAAGCTACCAAAATATAAAAAGTACCTCTTTGACCTCTTATGTCCAGGAGCCATTTTCTCACCCATAATTTTACTGCTTTCAACCACTTCAGACAACATCTCTGAAAGCCAATTTCCAAACAGCAGCAAGTTAATTAAAACTTTGAAGGAAACGAATTAAGTGTTGTGAAACCAAAGACTAAAAAAATTACCATTACACTCCTGGAACGAATCACGCGAGTACGCAGATGGGTGCTTTAAGAGATTAACCAGAGTAGTAGACCCACTAGCTCACAGAAACCAAATTGGTTTGCAGAGAGCAGTAATTAGAATCCAAAAACTTCACTTGTCTTCTTGTATATGAACAAAACCAGAGGTTAGAGGAAGTACTGTCAAAGTGATCATTTGTAGTTAGCAGAGTCTGAACATAACAGAGGCTGAATGAGATTGGTTTCACCAATGCTACAGAGTCTGCCGCTCAGTAAAGATAGGAAATTTGAGCTTTTGACAGATGAACCTTCACGTTGAAGAGAGACTCACTCTGTATAAATGAGTTGGCTTTTGGAAGAAACAGAGGGACCTTTTGCATTAAAATATGGAAAACCAGCTCGTGGGCGTCAAATGAAGAAGAAACTTAGCGTGAGTCTGGACCTCCAAATGTCAAAGCGACTAAAGCTAGATAATTTCCACTCAAGTGGAGAGATCCAAGGGACAAAAAGAGAGGAAGCCATATATAGTGGCTGTGAGCCTGTGACTGTTTAGTGAAAGTAACATATAATATAATAGTGCTGTCAAAGATAGAACCCATATTTCCATATTCTCTTCTCTTGTTCGGGAGCAAGTGGGAGTTGGTGAACCTCCCTACACCCTTTGTCACGTACTCGTATATCCATTATATGCCATCCTCTGTGTACCTTGGCTAGTCACACTCTGTGCACTACTTTTGTGACAGAGAAGAAATGGATAGCCAGCTTAAAGTAATTAGTAAAATTATTTTTTAGTAGAAAGAAAACCATCAGAAATTTCAATCTAAACAAACTTTCATTTCTTCAACAGTAGATTAATCTGTATAATTAAGTTTGCTGTTGTTGGAGTCGATATAGAAATGTCTGCTAATTTGATGCAATCATTGTAATCTGAAAGCACAAATTGTTGGACCATCTTACCAAACTTTTGCTTTTGATTGCTAAGATGTTACTTTTCATGTGTAAAAGTCAAAAAGGTTTCAATTACTTGCAATCCAACGTTAACCCTGGTTAGATGTTAATGGACTTTACTTAAGCTTGTATATTACCAGCCTAGACAAATCTACAGATGAAACACAGATTTCCAGGTGCAACAGAACAAAAAAAAGACTTCTTCTTTTTTTGTTTTACTGTCATTCGCAAATATAAAAGGCTCATTTACAAGAACTGATTGACATGCTTAGAGATTAAGTAAGATCATAGAAGACAAAAACTACGACTTTAGAATGAAGCAAGGCCACTTCTACGTAAACAAGAATAAGATTTGCAGCTACATCTAACGTGGTTGCTAAAGTTTGACTAACCCTAGAAAGACATACCGAGTAATTACAACGTCATGGCTCAAATGTACTGTACAAATAAACTTGTTGGTCTTTTACGTTTCCTGGAAGGTGAAGGAAGTCATTAGAGTCCAAATTCTGATGGTTGTAGGACAATGCACAAAGCCATGCAATATACCAAGCTTGTCAGTTACTTTTACTTCCAAAACATGGATGGGTTTGTTTGCTTCTCAAGAAATTTAAATTCTTTATAGAGAGAGCATTTCTCCAGGTACAGCCCGAAAGTTGCTCCAAAGCGAGTCCATCCAAACATAACGATTATAAGCATTTAACGAGCATTAACCAAGAAAAAAGAGTTAAAGTCCAAGTGTAAGTTGCTAAAATGTACAGCCTAACAAGAAGAAAAGCAGTTTCACCTAAAAAGGAACAAAGGATAAAGTAGACATTGGATGCTTGGGAGGTTTTGTGGGGCATATCATTGTCTAAACCTCAGCTCTTTTGAGAAAAATCACTGATGGATACCCCGTATTGTCCTTCAGTAGTCAAGAGACTAATCTTTGTCAAAGGAATCCTCAAAATAAAATATGATGGCATAAGGAGGTCTTGAACTTTCCCAATATTCGATACAAAAGAAAAGGTGACCGACTCTATGTGCGTGTTCAAAGGTGGTCAGGTTTCCCTTTTTGTCGTGATGTTCGTTTCCTCAGAAAAACAAAGTATCTTTTTCTCGCTGCAACAACTGTGAGAAGAAGATAAAGAGACGAGAGAGGCTGTCCCTCGGAAAACTTGCTATTTCTGATTGTTTAGTAGAAACCCCTTTTCGTTGAGATTGTACAAAATCCAAAAACTTTCTGTGGTAATCCCATCTGCTTATTAAATTTCCAAATCCAAAACCGTATGTAGAGCCTGGTTTACAACTATAGTTCGATTTTGAGCAGCTCTTCAGGAGTATCTGCTAAACAAACCTTACTCCAATGAACATGTAAATCATGATCAGCAATTTTTTTTATTATATATTGAATGGCTATTTTGAAGTCACCTTGGAGATTAATCCGGGACCATCAGGAGTTGAAATTTACATTTCCAATAAATAAATAAATGAAACTTCTATTTTATCTTATTCAATGATTCTATACAGGGATGCTTTTTCAATGTCAGACATGTAAGAGCATCAGGAAATTTATGTTTTAAGTTTTCAAACAAATCTGACAGACATGCTTAAATTTTTGGATTAAAAACAAGTAATCTCTTCAATCGTGAACTAAAAACAAAACAAAGCACATCCCCCCAAATACACTGAGATTTTCCTCGAAATGTAGTCAGTTTATAAACACAAGATTAGGTAGATTTCATGTGTCCCTATGATATTTAGATCAAGAAAAATGTCTTTTATATTGCCAAATCTCTTGTTTCCCACAATTGTCTGAATGGTAAAACAATGCCCCTGCTGTCCTGGTTCCTTGGAAAATGATAGCCTTGAAACCTGTTTGAAGCTACGGTATACTTAATTACTATCTGGTCAGTTCTAGTTTGAATCCTCTTAATAATTTCACTTATGTCATAAAAAGAAGATGACAGTTCTAATGCTGAATCCAATCCAAAAAGGCAAAAACCTGCATCTCAGAATCCATGCTTCCCTATCTGACCATCCTCATCCTCCTGATTCCTCCATAACAAGTGGGGACTAACCAAAGCATTGCCTCGAGTTGGCAAATTCACATAATCCAGAAGACATGTCCTTTAGCTATGTGAGAGATTGACAGGGAAATGAAATTATATGGCAGTGGTGGTGATGGTGGGCAAAATGAGAGAGACCTATAAGAGGAAGGCTAACAATCTTGTA
Source organism: Erythroxylum kunthianum (assembly GCA_024582655.2). Taxonomy (NCBI): domain Eukaryota; kingdom Viridiplantae; phylum Streptophyta; class Magnoliopsida; order Malpighiales; family Erythroxylaceae; genus Erythroxylum; species Erythroxylum kunthianum. The sequence continues at coordinate 4,563,157 of JANIMX020000541.1, forward strand.
TAGAATATCATTGGTGATGGGTCAGGGAAGGTGCTTAGAATCCCACAACTGTGACATAAAAAAAAGAGAACTTTCCAAAAACATTTGGACAAAGAGTCAATGCCAATCATATATATCAAAAGGCATCTCTTTTCTCCACCTTTTGCTGTCCCAACTTCAACACTTTTGCTCTCTCTAGTACAAATGGTCCAAAACGGCTCGTCCGTCCGATCTACCTCGCAGATGATCGTGAGTGCATTATTTTAATGAACCAAGTCATTACTCCTTGGGCCTTGGAGTTGTCTCCTTTTCACCTTAAGGACTATCTAAGGTTAAAAAGAATGTAATTAAGAATTCAAACAAGAGACATAGAGTACATAGTACTCTTAAGTTGAAATTTTGTTTTTTATATAATTTGTCCTTTTCTCTACCCAACGTCTAAGAGGCCATTGCTTTCTTTAGGAACTGGAGGATTTACTTTTGCTGGCGTGGTAACCTGCACACATAGTTTAGCTCTAGCGCCTCTTCTAACTACATAAAAAAAAAAAAAAAAGTACCAGCCATCATTCAAGGAGAAAAGCAAAGCTTGTTGCTTTCCATTTATCCCTTACTTTACTTTTCTCTACAGTTTATTACAAAATCATGCAATTATCTAATGCTATGCTCACAGCATTACAAACTGACGACTTTTTGAAAATGTGTGTTAAACTTACAAAACTCATTGCAGTTTAGTAATACTTTGGTCTTCCTGTTGGCATTGCATGCAAGGAGTTTTAGGACCTTCAATTTTCTGTTGTCTAAATTATGCTTTGCTTCAAATAACTTACAAGTGCAAAGGCTTCATGGGAAGCCTTTGAACAATTAGTTGAAGAAAGTAAAGTCCAAAGTAGCCTTCAACCCTCTTTTTAGGCAGATTTTCTCTCTTTCCCGATCTTTCTTTCTTTCTCCTTTAATTTTTCTTTTCCTAAAAAGGGTCAAGGGAATAAAGGGTTTCAAAGTTAAGCTAAAGATTGCGAACATTGAAAAAGCATCTCAGCTCAAACACAGCCCAATTATATACATTGATTTTCTATAGAATGAGTATTTTATGATTATTAAACCAAACCTGAGATATGCAAGGTGGTTATTGAAATTTCAAGTGGCCATTTAATGGTTGGATCCAAGCCCACTCAATACTAGTAAGCTTTGAACAATAACTTTCAAGTGCGTTTCATAAGCATGGGTTTAGT
>JANIMX020000541.1:4574572-4585939 GCA_024582655.2 Erythroxylum kunthianum
GTTGATCTCCCTACCAAATGAGCATGCTTATGCACATTGTCTGCTTCTCAATCATTTGTTCTTAAGGTGTTCCTGTTTTTGTTTCTCCTTGATGCAGAGTTTGAACTTGGGTTGTTCCTGTCAACATACGATATGCTGTCCGGAAACATGTGATCATGTTTACCTCTTTGAGAATGACTATGAAGATGCAAAAGACATAAATGGGAAATCCATGCATCGCAAGTTCCCTTATGATGATAAAGGGCGAATTATTTTGGAGGTAATGCCAACCTCTCCTTTTATGAATATTGTCTCAAAATTGTGTGTAGAGTATTTTACTCTTAATTAGTTAATTGTTGCCAAGCTCCTCTACATGAGTACAAGTGGGACACTAATTGATCCTATTCTTTGATTACATGACCTTTTAGTGTTTTTGTCTCTTTGCACAATGTTTATGGACTTGTGCTCTTTTAAAATCTGTTATGGAAAATGGTATATTATATTATTCATTCTCTGCACTCACTTGCGGTCCAGCAAATTGTATAGATGTGTGGATGAAAATCAATTTAAAGACGGGACGTGCATCTATTGATAATGCTTACATTTACCCAACGTTGGAACCTTTTTATTCTCTTTATTGGATGATTATCAGTAGTTACTTCTTTCCTACACCCTACTTTTTGGCAGATAGCGCAACATCCAGAATTTACATTTCCTGCTGTAATTTTCATTCATACAACAACATCATGTTAGAAGCATAAATGCATATCTGCCTTCTGTTTTCTTGTTGAGAAAAACTTTTTATGAAATTTCTTGGAAATATGCAGGAGGGTTACCTTGTTTATGAGTGCAATCGTATGTGTGGCTGCAATAAATCCTGCCCCAACAGGGTCTTGCAAAATGGCATACGAATAAAGTTGGAAGTTTTCAAGACAGACAACAAGGTAACAGTTCCATTTTTCTAATTTTTTGTTTTGCCTTGTATGACGTCTCTACTTGTTGATGTCAGGGTTGGGCAGTCAGGGCAGGTGAACCAATCCTACGTGGCACATTTATATGTGAGTACATTGGGGAGGTTTTGGAGGAGCAGGAGGCAGAAAAGCGGCGTGACAGGTTAGAGACTTTATGCAATCTTTTCAGCTTATGCTTTCTGTGCATATCTTATGAATGTTCTTTCTTGGGCTTCCAGGTATGGGAAGGAAGGCTGCAGCTATATTTATAATGTTGATGCTCATACTGATGATATGAGCAGACTGATTGAAGGACAGGCCCCCTATGTTATTGATGCGACAAAATATGGGAATGTCTCAAGGTTCATCAATCACAGGTAGGAAAGAATTTACTGGTAGAGTATGTCACAAGTTTGAATGTTTGGATTGCTGCTTGCAAGGACAATCTTGTGAATTAATTAAAACAGTAGCAGGTGGCTTCTGATACCCCTCATGACATGTATTTATTGCAGTTGCATGGCAAATCTTGTCAATCGCCAAGTTCTTGTGGACAGCATGGACTCAATGGGTGCTCATATTGGTCTTTATGCTAGTCGAGATGTAAGCAAATTCTACCCAATCTTCTTTTATGTCATTCTTTTTAATGGATGGGATTGGTATTAGCAAGACTTCTATATGCTTCTCATATTGTAATGTGGCATACAAGTATCGGTATTATCTTTGGGGTTCAGGGATGCATATTTTCTCAGGGAATACGTTCTCTATCTAATGGCAGGTTTTGTACCTTGCAACTTATTGGTTAGATCTTATTTCAAAAGAAGTTAATGGGTCTCAGTAGCTATGCTTGTTATTCTATTTATTGCTCAAACTATGTTCTGAGCAGATAGCTTGTGGTGAAGAACTGACATTCAATTATCGGTATGAGCTACTACCTGGAAAAGGATATCCTTGCCATTGTGGAGCTTCCAAATGTCGGGGCCGCCTGTACTGATTTTCAAAATAAGTTGTGCCTGTACGGTGGTTTCTGCTAATAAGAGCTTTGAAAGATCTCATGCTGAATACACCCACGTGTTGAATAAGGATGAAAGGATCCCGGAGTATATGGTTAAATTTGTCCGCTGATCAAATCACATGTAGCATCAAAATTTCAACAGAGACACTATAATGGGATCCCTGGAAAGTGAAACATCTTTTCAGCTCAGGTCAATTTTGGGATGAAATCTTTAGTTGGCCCAGCAAGTAGCTTGTACCTATTCTTATTAATTTATGTGCGTTCTCAAAGAAGATATGCTTTTCTTCTGTTTTTCCTGTGATTAATACTACTGCCTTCCTAGCTTAGCATGGAGTGTAGATGAATTTTTGGTGCTAACTGTTTGTAGGTACTCATCGTTTTCAGGGTTCTTTCATCTAGATTAGTAGTCAGTTTTAGAACTTCTTTCTTGCCTGCACATTACTCAATTATGGTTTGCATGATTGAATTTTCTTCAGTTTTACTTGCTAAGAAGACGGGAAGTTAACTTTAAAATAGATATCCAATCGAGAAGTTAGTGATATTTTCATAAAATCGTGGATAATGACTGAAACACTGAAAGAGAAGAGAACTCATTTTCAGGGATGCCCATCGATTCTGTAGTTTTTTCAAGCCATGGCCTGGCGTGAGAGAATGGTCTTGCAGGGAACTTTGGATTTACTTGCTAGGTCGAGGTATGCGGTAATGTCTCAATGTAGTTCGTTTGACACCGGAAACGTTAAATGCTGGAAAGGTATGTAGTAATATTTGGTTGCTATATCGTTACAAACGAACTATGCCTCTAGTGAATTTCCTGAAAGGCTTGCTTAAAGAAGAAGGCAACTCTTTCAAACAAGTTGCATCTTTGTCGTGTTCTTAAGATTCTAACAGTAATTGAGGTTCTATCAGTCGTTATGGTCAAACTTCAGCTCTCCTTGCATTATTACAAAGAAGAAGAAGGGAAGTCCAAAACTGAAGCACGCAATAATCGCCATTCCTGCAACATTCATTAATCCACTGATCATTAACAAAATAAACTGTCAAAGGCAGTTGGAAAATAATCTTTACCATAACTAATGTAGGAGTAGGACCGGAGTTCCGTGTTTTTCCTCGGCATGACATGTGTTGTCTCGTGTAATGCTACCAAGTGCAAAACCATTGAAGCAATCACCAACCCACTTCCTGTTTTCTCTCTCACAACTCTCTCTCTAAGATCCAACGACCAAAACCCTGATCTACTACTCGTAAACCCTTCCAATACAACCTTCAAAAACAAGAATATGCCAAGCCATAGTGTCACTAGAGCAGTTCTCCTGATTTTCGTGGAGGAGACTTTGCAGTTCATCAGATTCACAACGCCGCCACAGGCATACAAAGGAAACCAAAAGTACCAATCTGAACCACCAAGAACAATAAAGCAAAGAAAAACGGACTGGAGATTGAACTTTTAACAATCTTGAAAACCTCTCAATGATAAAAAAAAAGTTAGAAAATTTTACCAGGGTCATTTAACTGGACAGATGCAGAATAAGCAAAAAGAGCACCCATCAGTATAGAACAAAAAGTGAAGAGCTTTGTAGATGGAAACGTTGCCATATTATTCTCTTTGAGAAGTTGGGCATAGAAAACGATTTCTCCAGGGAGTGAGATATGTACTAAGATGGTCAAATCTTTATATTTTTATATAATTAAATCCGTGATGGATCAAAACTTGATCAAGTTGATCTACCAATTAAGGACAACCAGGCCCATTGTAGATGAAGAGATTAAACAAAGAAAAATTGGAAACTACTATCTATTATTCATCCAATGGAGGTGAAAATTGGGAAAGTTTGCACCCAAAAACTAATATGGGAAAGTTGATAACTGGTAAGCAACATGGGGAGGGACCATAATCACATGTGAGCAGGCGTTGGACAAGAAAGGAACAATAAGACATGGACATGGCAGGGAAGTTTTCAGGCATTGTCCAAAACATTGTGACACTTGTCGATCGGGATTGACACTTTTACTTCTTGTGAGCCAAAACATTATTCTCTCTTTGCTGCTGTTCAGCTTGCGGATGAGTTTCCCTGTCTCTGATATTTGGCAGGAGTCTTTCACTTCTGGCAAAAGTACTACTAAGTCAAAAACAACTGAAAAAAGAAAAAGACAACAAAGAAACCTTATCTTGACAGAGTCTCCACTCTCCACAAGAAGTTAGTTTTCTACTGTTGAGATCAAATCCATTCTTAAAAGACCATACATTATCTTGAGAAATTCTGTGCATATAGATTCTGGCATCTGATCTACGTGAAACAATTCATTTTATCATGCACTTTCTACAAAACATTCATTGCTAAAAGGGTTTAATCTAGCGCTGCAGAAAAATTGAGTTTACTGTTTTTGATCTTTCTTGTCATGACACTGCAATGATCTCAAACTTGAATCTTGTACTTAATGTGTCATTTGAACTAGGGCTAGTTGGCTTCTTAATCAAGTTGAAGTTCTTGGTGATGATTTACCTAGTGCCAGTGGGTCATATCACCATGAGATTGATTCCTTGTCTTGATAAGATATGATTAATCAGCATGCCTGCCATGTTCCTACATTAAATTAAACCACTTGATTACAATGTTAAGCAACCACGTGTGAGAGAGTGATTACTAAGAGCATAAATTTACACACAAAGTCCCAAACGAACCACATGAAGTGTGGTATGGTATTGGTATTTCTGGTGGGCCAAGTTTCCAGCGGAGACAACTTCCAATTCTTTCGAGTGTGTCTCTCTTTTCTTTTCTATTTTTTCCTTTTCATGTTCTGGTGCCATTGATGATGAAAACGTGAACCCTTTTTCTGCATTATATCATCGTCGTCATCATCTGCAAGTGCTATGATTGCCCTACTACAAAAGCCAGTTGACAAGTTCCACAGCTTTAAATAATGCAAAAGATACCTCAGAGAGAGAGAAGGGGAGAGGCGGTCAAAACCATTTCAGAATTGTTCTTTCATCATTTGGTATGGTCATTTGTCATCACCTTACCTATGCTTTCTTGTGTAAAACCGTGCCACTTGAAAATGATGTTTACTTCTTTCTACAAAGCAAATAGCAACTTAACAAGGAACAAAAAGGAAGAAAAGGAAAAACTGCTGGATTCAACTTGAATTATGCAGACACTGCTCTTACTTTTTTTCTCAAAAAGACTGGACCATGGACGAACTACTCAAAATCAAGAGTTCAGTCAGACTCACTTTACCCAATACATCATTGATGAATTTGGCAAAAATACTGATGAGTAAGAAGACTTATTCCAAGTAAAGACCTCTTTGTCAACACCTCTACAGATTCCAGTTTTATTAAGTGGTAAGTTTAAATTCTTTCATAAAAATCTACAAAAGTAAATTTGAAGAAAGTTGTTTGCAGAGAAGCAAGCTTTATTGTAAACCAATGAAAAAGATACAAGCTTTAATCCCCTAAAACCATTAGTCTAATCCTCTCTCTCTCTCTCTCTCTCTCTATATATATATATATATATATATACAAAAGAAAGATACAGAATCCTCCATAGATTTGATTTAGTTGTTAGAAACTCCACCTACTGTGATTGTCTAGTCCTTCACATCTCCAGAACACAAACTTATATAGCTTTCACATTCTCCATTGAAACAAACAGAGAGAAACAAAAACTAGATAAAAGGGAGAGATCGTCTAAGCAGACATTAAAAACTCAAGTTGCATGAAGCGGAATTAAATGAGTAACCCAAAACTAAAACTGTGGTCTACTACAGCACAAATCAGACATGTACTTCACCTCCATCATTTTTACTAATCTCCAAACTTATCTATATTGTTATGCATCTGATGTCTCCTGAATTGCCCATCTACAAGACTTGAATCCTAGCTCTTATGGTCTTTACTACGAGTGCCGATGCTATGAGGGTAGTCCAGTCAATTCGAGCACTAACATGGTAACACCCATGATGATCAATTTGGTCGAGAAAATCCAACAACGGTCCCAGAAAGCAACGTGGCATGGGGACAACTAGAAAATGTCATTGAATTAATAAGAGGATAAAAAAAAAGGAATGAGATGATGAGAGACAGGCGTGTTTGATCACTGAGAAACTACTTTTTAGACACGCAGAATATTTCCACAGCGATAGGTGAAGACATGCATTGCAAAACTTGAGACCCGCATCACTTGCAATCATCAAAACCAAAGCTTGACACCAACCCTCGGGCCCATCGCTTCTTTTGCTTTCCCTTTTAACTTTAATAAGGTTGTAGGTCTCTCTGTTTGTGTGGCCATGTTGGGGTTTTCATTTCCAGTTAAAAAGAGGCTTCACAATCATTATTCCTTCTCCCGCAAGCTCCTGTTACTGGTTCCGTTAATGCTTGACACTGGACCTCGCTTTCAATCATTCTATGCTCCCATGGAACTTCGAGAATAAGAATAAAGAGACGGGTTTTCATGGTCACTTCAATTCCTCACTCCTTAGGTAAGTTCTTAGTGTTTCTGGAGTTTCAAAGCTGCTAACTTTGAGGTTGCTTCTCAAGTGAGCGTTTCATGAGTTTTATTCTGCGAGTTTGATCTGTGCAAGTAGTTTTGGAAGGGATTTAAGGAAGAGGTTCTCAGAGAAATGTATTGTCATGCATAAGATAATTGCTTCATTCGATAAACAAGATAAATTTTCTTTTCTTTCTAATTGTAGTTTTGGAATTTCTTCTTGACTTCTACCAACTTCATTTACAGTTCTAAATTTGGACTGTTTCCTTATTAGTAGTTCTCATGAAACTACAATTTTGGGTTTGTTGAGTTTTGGGGTCAATTTCTTCTGCTTCATTTTCTCCTTATTTTGGTTAAAAGTTTTGCAAAGAAGTGTACCTTGGACAACTTGATAATGAACGGTTTCTGCTTTGGATTATGTAAGAATTGTTTTTGCTCATGCAGTCGAGAAAAACCAGCTTCTTGTTGAAAGCCTTATTTCCACATTAGAAATCGCCATGTGTTGATCTCAATTGTTGCTAATTCGTATCGAATATGTCTGAAATTAGACTTACAAGGGTAGAACAAGGCCAAACTAAGATTAGAAATGTTCCAATTGCTGTGACCCCAGAAGGTTTTTGGTGTTGCCCCTCTCCTGTTGGCTTTCAGAAGACCACTAAAAATCAAAATCCTCTAAACAAAGCCAATCCTTCCTCACCTCCACCGAGAACTACTGTGCAGAAGAAACAAACCCCATTTAGTGACAGAAAGGCCCCGCCTACATCAATACGTTCAGAAGTTGCTTGTCAGGAGCAAACAAATCGTGGCTCAGGTACACCTACTATTAATGGTTCAGTTACTAATGAGAGAACAGCAAGGCCTAAAATAGAAAGTCTGCCAAGGAAGGTTGCAATCGAGTACGGAGAACCTGGAACCAGTGATATGAAAGTGATCTTACTCGGAAAGCAGGGATTTTGTGTGAAGTTGAGTGTTCACAAGAATGTCTTAGTGGAGAACAGCCACCTTTTTGCTAATAAGCTTTCAGAAGAAGAGTCTACTCTTTCCTGTCTTGAGATTGATGATTGTGAGGATGTTGAGATATATGTTGAAACTGTGGGGTTGATGTATTGTAAAGATATGAAGCAGCGGTTAATCAAGCAAAATGTCTCTCGTGTGCTTCGAATTCTCAAGGTAATCTGCAGTTGAATAGATCCCTTCTTCAGTCAGAGATATTTTCTATACAAATCATGTTTTTAACTGTTGTCCATTGGAGATTTATGTCTAACTGTTAATTAACAATATGCATTTATTAATGGATCTCTCCTCAAGTAGTTAAGTATTTATTTACTTACCCTTTAGGGCTTTCGTATCCCCAAGCAACCTGTGTGGTAAAAAAGTCTTAGTGGGTGAGTTAAGTTATTTATCTCTAATAATGAAGGAATAGAAGGGAAAGGGTTAGTCTGTTTAGGTGCATCAAAAGCAATGTTAATGGTTCATTCGATATTGTACTTGTTTAAATCACCTGAGAAGGACATCTAGAGATTGTTTAAGGACAAGTATTAAGACAAGTATATTGTGTTCTATCATTCGAGTGAGGGGTAGGGTTGGTGACTTGATTCAAATTCTTCTCAATCTCTTTTTGTGGTTAAATCTTAAAACATTTTAAGAATACTTCAAGTTCGACCCATATTATTTGGTTAACTCTTGGAAATGATGGATGAAAGAGTCTTCATGTATCCCTGCCCATTTCTATTTGGGGCATGTCTATGAAGCGTCACTGTTTATAGAATAAACATAGAGCAGGTATTTCAGGCAAGTAATTCACTCGCAAATGGACTATGTACTGATTAAACAGAACCTAGAACCTTGCCATAAAACCAATCATGACAGATCCTTTTCCGGCCTCAGTTCTCACCCTGACCTGCATGTTGTGGACCAAAGATGTAGCAAACCTTCAAATAAATCAGGTCAAACCAAGTTAGGAAATGCATTGACTGAGATTTTTTGGGGCTGAGATGTTTGGTCTGTCAGCCTGCATAAATGTATGTAATAGAAGAGGAATGTCCTTTTTGTGCCCTCAGTTTTAGGTTTATATTTATGCCTACATGATAGATATGTGTTGACATACACTTGTTAGCCTTTTCTTATATTTGAAGCACCTCTTCTCATGTTATGCAGGTTGGTACTATTTGATTCAATTAATCTTCACCCAGTAACATATAATACTGTTTTTGTAATTGTTACTGATTTCCCTCTATCCTTTGTGCAGTGTGAGAAATTCTATATGTTCTTGCAATGCTTAATCCTTTCTTCCATTTCAACCCTTACTCTTTTACCTTCTTGTGATATTTCAACTGAAATGGACATCATTCAGAGTTTTCTAATGTTTTATTCCTTTATTGTTCGAATGACTCTCCTTTATCAGATTATTTATAAGGCTGTGCAATTTGGACACTATCAGGAAAACTTGAGTTGTTGGGAAAATAGCTTATTGGCATCACATAATGATACATTTCTAATTTGCCTGTCTTAATCGATCCCTGTTCTGTAAGCCAACATCTTGACGTATAATGTATGCTCAAAACCTGATTATGGAATAGTTGTGGTGCAAAGTGATCAATTTAGGTTAGGGCATTAGCAACAGGGTTGTGAGTAGTCATACATGCGAGTGTTGTCTTTTTCTTTATAGGTGAATGATGCTATTTCTAAACATGATTTCTTTTTCACATTATTAGTGGTTGTTCAAAGTCTTTGTAGTACAAGTGTTGATTCCGATATCGTTGTCTAATCATTTCCAACGGGTGTGTATATTTGTGTGTCATGTGCATCCAGTGCTTGGTGTTAGAAGTTGAAGAATCACACGCCAATTGGTTCCACATTATTGAAGTGTTTGTGTCCAAGGGTTGATATACTGGTGTATGCCTTGTGCATTTTGAATTTAGGGAATTGTGAGAAAGATGGCAACATCCTTATCCATGTGCTATGCATAGTTTTTCCATATGATGGAAAAGATGGTTGCCTAGTTTATCTAGTCAGTTTAGATTTAGACCCTCCCTAAGCATGCTTGAGATCCCCGCTTGTATCTTTTATCTTTCGTTTTCTCTAGAATTCTTAACAGGAAAAGGGAAGGAATTATTTCTCTTATGAACACTTCTCAAAAATGTATCTTTCCTCAGGTTGCTGAAGTTCTTGGCTTTGACTCCTGCACTAAGTCATGTTTAGAGTATTTGGAAGCAGTGCCATGGGTTGGGGAAGAAGAGGAAGAGAGGGTGGTATCCTCAGTCCTTCGCCTACAGAATGAAAATATTGGTGTAACACCAGTTCTGAAAAGAGTATCTTCTAGGACTGCTTATCCACCAAACAATACACTTTCTGATATAATGAACCTCGTCCTCAAAAGCAATGAGGAGAGAGGACGGCGTGAAATGAAATCTGTGGTGCTGAAACTCCTTCGGGAGAATAACAGTCTTCCAAGTTATGTAGGTTCAGCTGATATCCATAGTGAAACCATATATAAATCATGCAGAAGTTGCTTGAATTCATTGTTATCTCTGTTTCAGCAAGGTACTGAACCTGAGTTTGCTGATAAACCTATTGAAATCAAGGAACCTGTGATGAAGCAAATAGCTCTTGATGCAGATAACCTCTCCTGGTTGCTTGAGATTTTATGTGACAGGCAAGCAGCAGATGAATTTGCTTTGATGTGGGCTAGACAGCAAGAGTTAGCAGTCTTACATGAAAAGCTGCCTATAGTGTCTCGATACCATGTTAGTTGCATTACAGTAAGGGTATTTGTTGGTATTGGAAGAGGGGAGGTGCTACCGTTGAAGGATACTCGCCATTTGCTTTTACAAACGTGGTTGCAGCCATTGATCAATGACTACAGTTGGTTACAACATGGGTGCAGGTCATTTGATAGGAAGGTAGTGGAGGAAGGCATTGGGAGGACAATCCTGACCTTACCTTTGGAGAACCAGCAGAGTATTTTACTTGGTTGGCTAAGTACCTTTCTCAGATCTGGTGATAGCTGCCCAAATCTTCAGAGAGCTTTTGAGGTCTGGTGGCGGAGGACTTTCATCAGGCCTTACCTTGAAACACAAGAAAATGCTCTTGACCCTGATAACTCGAAGAAATAAACCTGAATGGGTGACATTATGATTGTTTCTACAGCTTTGAGTGTAGAAAAGTTGTTGCATGAACCGTTTCATAAAGCAAGAGGAAATAGGAGGTTGACTACCACTGTCAGATCGACGTTACTAAACATGTATTATATTTCTGATGTATTACTGAATGTGCATTGATAGCTTAATTAGAAGTCAATGAAAGGAATTGGATTGCAGGTGCTTTATTTGAGTTGTGTAATCCCATGGATGTTCATGTAATGAAATTTGTTGCCTCCAATTCACCTGTCTTTTTCAGGAAGAATCTTTTCTGTGCTTATAGAAGCATCATGTAGTGTATGCGACATACAACAAATGATTTACAAGGGAGATTATGGACATTAAAGGCTGCCGAACAAACGTTGACTACACGTCCTACCGCTATGTATTCTCGAAGTCATTCAGATGGAAGAATATCTTTCAAGTTCAATAATTACATGATTGCACAATCATCAACTGAACCTGAACGAGACTTACATGACCATGAAGCCATTGAAAAGGACGAAGAAGAAATTATAGCGACTTAGCTAAAGGACGAACACTTGTCCCTACTGATGTTGCCATCCAGCTTCCAAATAAAACGTATGGAAGGATAGCCTCTAGATCAGGGTTGGCATTAAAAGAAGGAATTGATGTGGGAGCAGGAATAATTGATGCTGATTACAGAGGACCAATCTCTGTTCTCCTGTTCAATCACTCCGAAAGAAGTGTAGAAATCAAAAAGGGTGATCGAATAGCTCAACTAATCATTGAGAAGATCAAAAATCCTATCCTCATATCAACCAATGATCTTGAACCAACAG
>JANIMX020000542.1:524821-535767 GCA_024582655.2 Erythroxylum kunthianum
GAATCCTTTGTTGGCTACTCAATTATCTTCGAATACCTCAAGCTGTACCCAATCATTACCCTATGAGCAACATCTTTGAGGCAACAAGGAATAAAGTCAAAGTACAGAACCAGTCTCCAAGATATCCTTGGGTACCTCAAGTGTAAAGATATTTGCACTATTGTTGACATTTGAATAAATTATCTAAATGATTCTCTCACAGCAGGTCATCCAATGTATTTGACTACTTTTAGCAAGCACCTGCATGTTAACTTTAAACTTCCCATGCTTACAGATTATGAGATGTATTGCTTGATCCAATCAAGGGGTATAACATGTGCTAGTCTGTCCGGACTAATAATGCCCCATCTCATTAATCCTATTATTAGGGATAATTTAGATACTAATATAATTACACATAATATGAATCTCAATATCATGATCTTGTCATGATTTCCTTCATGCTTGATAAAGATACATTTTATGATATTTTCATGTGAGTTTCAATGTCATTCGATCTCTGTTTTTGTGTTTAAATTCTTATTTTGTGTTCTTATTGAGTTAGATACAAATTTAACGAGAGAATACAAATATGTGTAGAAAATGAAGAAATTGGTAAGTGATTTTAACAGGATAGAAATGAGCAAATGCACAGCAGCCCTTAACTTGCCTAAAACGACACAGCTCCAAGCAGGAAGGACCAAGAGCATAACAGCAGAAGGAAAAATCAAAACGGCAACACAGAAAAAGGAGCAAAAACGGCAGCGTAATTCAACAAAAAATCAAAAAGTTGGGGCTGCAAGAAATTGTACTAGAGCTTAATTAAAAGGAGAAAAATCAAGGAGCATACGAGAGGGTAGACGACTATAGCGAAATTGTTTTAGAAAATCAGAGAGTGGAGTGGCTGTCTGGCGGACGTGCGGAGACTGGGCGAGTGAAGGCTGCACCTGCTGGACGTGCGAAGAGTTGCTGGGTGCGAAGCGTTAGCGTCAGGTGTGCGTACTGGACCTGCTGGGTGAGGCTGGAGACTGCGCGAGAGAGACTGGGCAAGCGGCTATGTGCGAGGCTAGCGTGCACGAGAATGGTGCGAGACCTACTGGGCTAGGTAGAACAAAAACAAAAACAACCAGCGTGATCTTTACTTAATTTTCTCAATGAATTTGTCTAGGGTTTACATTTCTGAATTGTTTGGCATGATGATTTGTGGCTAAAACCTTAATTTCTTTTAGGGATTTGATATTTTTGTGATGTGTTAATATTGATTTCTGCTTAAATCCATGATTAAATATTCATATACTTGTTGATTTTCCTTAAGTTTATAGGTTTTTCCTTTGGATCCTTGGAAGTTTACTTGGTATAAATTCACCTTTGGGAAAAGGGAATTTTGCTAGAAGATGAAAGGAAATTTGACTAAGATTTTCCTGTGAGTTGGAAGACCCAAGAAATTTAGGAGGTGAAAATAGAAGGGTTGGGTTTAGACCTTAAAAAATTCTAGGAAGAACTTAAGTAAGGGATTACTAAGTGATTTCTAGGGTGGATAGATTAATTCATCTTTGGGAGAAGAAGATTAATTACTCTTAAAATTCACCTACAAGGTTATAATTTTTATTCGTGGAGGATACTTAAACCAATATTAAGGCTAGCAAAAATATCATTCTCTAGGAGAAAGTCATTCCACATTGAAGTTAATCATTTTAATTGGTCAATTGTTGCATTTTTCTTTAATTAGTTATTGCATAGTTAAATTACATTCATTGATATTTTGGTTCCGTTGAATTGGGTAGTTGTTTAGAAGTTCATTTGAAATTTTTATAATTCGTTGCATTGCTTTTAATTTCCAAAATTTCACCTAATCTGATTAAAAACACCATTAACTAGTGTAGAATTGAACTTTCTCATAATCCCTGTGGACACGACTCGGTTCTTGCCGATTTATGACTCACTTCGACAACCGTGCACTTGCAATTTACGAACACCACCACCAAGACTCCCTCTTACTACCCCTCGACCCTTTAAAAACGCCAAAAGACTCTAAAGTTGTATTCCTTAAAAGAGTTACAACTCTCTCCCACATCTGGTTAGCATCTTTTACCGAATTTCATTCTTTTCTATAAATTACCCTATCCCTAAAATGTTTCACCTTATCTCATTTCAAAATCCACCTTCTAATTCTGATACACATCTTAGGACTTCTCTTATTCCTCTAACCCTTAATAGAAAGCTCCAAAACTAGCAATCTATGTTGAGTTAACAAGAAAGCATTAGGTATCACCTTGCAACTAGATCGATCATTCTGCCTTATGAGAAAGTAGTCAATTTGAGTCACCATAGATTTGTTCTTAAAAGTCACTAGGTGCTCCTCGTTTTTTCTTGAAAAAAGAATTGGTTATCACCAACTCAAACGCTACCACAAAATCTAACAAAGTAGTCTCACTAACATTCCTTTCATCATACCTGAAACTCCCATGAGTTCTCGAGTAACCATCAGAGATTGTTCCTATATGCCCATTATAATCTCCTCATAGAATAACTCTCACTAGGGGGATTTGTTAAATCATCTCATCTAACTTTTTTCATAAATGACACTTAATTTGTTTGTCCAACCCTATTTTAGGTGCATAAGCACACACCATATTTATAACAGTACCCTTCACTACAAAGGTGTTGTTATATTTAATAATGTAAAAATCCACAATCACTATCTTGGATAAAAATGTCTGTCAAATATAAATTCAAAATAAATTAGTTAATACATTAATAATTTAAAATTATTAATTCAAGACCTTTAGGATTTGGAGATACAAATCATCTTTAATAGAGACCATATTTTGTTGGTAAGAAAAGTTGAAATGAGTTGTAAACTTGTTAGGAAAGCAGACTAGGCAGAGAGAGTAACACGTAGAACCTCGTCAACAAAGTTAAGAATTGACTAAGCAAAGGCAATTGCTGCATCTTTTGCACATTTTTTATGGATATGACAATACAAGCTCATAAAGAACTTATTGGCAAATAAATTAGGGAAGTTGATGGCTCTAAGGATAAGCATTAAAATTTTCCTCATCAGGATAGACGTGGATTTTTATGCAATTGAACTAGGAAACGTTAGCACAGCTTACTTCCACCTAGAGATGAAGATCCACGCTGCCCTTAGCTATAAAAAATTGTTTATTATCTTCTAGTATCTCGTTCCCTCAGCACGCTAACTAAGAGATGGTGTGGGGCAAATCCACAAGGCCATAGTATCAAAATGCAAGCCATAATTTAGTACTGTCATATCAATCCGCAAGCCATCCACAAGGCCTAAGTATAGGAATTTGAATCGACAATTCTTCATAATTTAGTACTGTCATGACATGGCCATGGACCAGTTCACATTGCCAATCTTGCTTCTGAGTTGTCCCTGCTACAATTCACCATTAGCAAGAACAATAACCACGTTGGGAAAATACTTCCAGATCAATTCTTCCAATCATTGAATTCTACTCTCCTGTTCATGTTTAATCAATACCGTCCATATACGAATGGTGAATAAAGAAACATATAACTTCGACTCGTTCAGATGAAATTTCCTCATCCATCTCCTTTGTGTAGTCCTTGGCCTTCAGTGGTCTATGATGGACTTCAGGATTTAGCCTTCACCACTTCAACAACCCACATCTTGATTATGCAAAGGACCTACAACAGACAGAAGGGCTGGCAACTCTGCAGTACAGATCTATGTCAAATAGCATAGGTCAGAGATTTAGAACTGGCAATTTGTTTAAAATCCTTGATACATTGCCACATGCCCTGAACTAAGGTCTTTAGATGGGATAAGAGTCCCTATGGTGCGACCTGAAACCAAATGTACATCATCTTGAGAAATGAAAATCAACAGGAAATGCAGAGGCAGGAAGTGAAGGCCCCATGCTCATAGCATGCCACATCAAAAGAGAGGCAATGCCGTCAATAGCAATTCTCTCATCTTGAGAGCTTTATTCAGTTGGCAAACAGGCATACCTGAGTAGGAATCACAGAATTGAAATACCACGAAGCTGCTGCTTCTCTGAGATGCTTCTTCTGTTCAATTCATTAACCTCTGTCATGCTGCTTTTTAGTAAATAGCAATTAGTCCAGCCTTAGGTGCAATTTAGCCAAAAAAAAATTCCTTCAATAGCATAACTTAAAGATATTGACTACCCAATGAATAGAAGGTCACAAATCTTTTGCTCCACTTGGGCACCATTCCTGTTATGACCATCAATTAGCAGGCTCTTTTTTTCTTTCCTGTAAGTTTCAGTTTCACCAACTCTACCAGCTCTTTCTAGACCGGTTACTATAAGGTTGTAAGTTCCTAATGAAGGGTGAATCCCATTCTTCTTCATCGCTTTGTAAACTTTAAGTGCTTTTTCCACACTACCAGCAGAGATATGCACACTAATTAAAGCAGTATAGGTAGCAGTACATTTGTCGTCATCAGGCAGTAAATTAAAAATCCTTTTAGCAAAAGTCGGTCTTCTAGCCCTTCCAAGCCTATAAATCAAAAGGGCACGTAAATATACTCCAAGAGAATGCCCAGCCGTAATCATTTCTTTGACTATATCAACCACGTTTTGAAATGTATCTGATCTGATCAAAGAACCTATCAGGGCAAGAAATGCAGTTCTCTCAAGGTCTATGCCCATTTTTATGCTGTATTCGAAAGCTTTTAAAGCACCATCAGGTCTACAACAACTACAATTAACCTGAATAATGATTGACACTACCCAAGAATCTAATCTTATGTTCTTATCACTTATTCCATTAAGCAAACTGTCAACTGCAAGAAGATTTTGTTTTTTCAAGAGAATCATAACCATTCCTGTGTCTATGGGAAAATCATCAGCAGCTCCTACAAACTCAGAGGCAACACCGTAACTGATAGATTCTGTAGAACAGTGAGGATTAACTTGCTTGATGAGGTTTTCACTCTCATTGGCAACCTTAAGAGTTTGAAGAGCTTCCAGAAATACAGGGTAACGAAGAACAAGATCATTCTCTTTCATATACTGAAGTATTTGGGTCATTGCCCTTGTCTCACCTGCTTTTGCACATCTTTGTACCAAATTATTGCACGCGGCTTTATCAGGATGTACTCCGGCTTCTTGCATTTTATTGAATATCTCAAGGGCTTCTGTGTACTTACCTGGACAAACATCATAGCAAGGTACAGAAGATATCTGAGAATAAGGAGTAGACACCACTGAAATATTCAAAATTATATAGCAATCCACAAGCATTAAGTTGACGAAGCACCAAAGGAACAAGAATGCACAAAATTTTAACAAGTTCAATTAAGCTATCTTCTGTACCACATAATGATAGAAGTCGAATACTATATAACCACTACGGTCCACTAGAAAATCATCTAGACGAAAAGCCAAAAACACCGCAAAAATATGAGTATCGTTTTGGATTCCAAAATTTCTCTTATCGTGATCTTGACAAGTAAAAACATTAGTATTTACCACCATAGGGCGTAAAAAGGGGCATATAGAAGCATACATTTGTCGTTCCTCGATCCATAGTTGAACGGAGACTCAGCTAGGCCATACAACAAGCACTTAAAGAGCAAGCCAAATTAACTTACCATCAACAACAAGATACTCCATAAGAACAGTATACGTGTAGCAATTGGGTGTAATCCCATAATCAAGCATCTCCTTATACACATTGGTAGCCTCCTTCACTCTCTTACTATCAAGCAAAACTTTCAGATAAGCCGTGTAAGAAACAACAGTAGGATAACACCTTCTCTCTTTCATTTCGTCCCAAATCATAATCGCCCCATCAACATCGCCAGAGTTCGAAATCCAATGCATAAGCGAAGTGTAAGTAACAGCGTCAATCTTTATGCCCTTGTCTTGCATTTGCTTGAACACATGTTTCATGGATGCAATCCTCCCAGCTTCTCCAAAAATGTCAAGCATTGTTGTGTAAGTGAACTGATCGTGCTTAAACCCTTTTAGCCCTGAAGCCCAATTGAAGAAAAGCCACGCCTTTTCCATTGGTGGGTGGGATTTGAGGACCTGGTTAACTGTATAAGAGTCCCACTTTATGCCCAAACCTAAAAGGTGCTCTTTCGCGGAGTTCCAAGTTGAAGATTTTAGGATTCTGTATATGTTAAAAACAGTGTTTCGCATGTATACCTTTGGGTCATCTTTATGTTTCTTCGCCACGGATTTAGAGGAAAGTTTCGATCTTTTGGAGAATTGGTTGGTGGGTTTTCTGGGTTTGGAATGATGAAGTGAATGCACATATTTGATGGAATTTTCCCAGCAACGAAATGGTAGAGCATTGTATAGGGATGATGGGACCAAGTAGTTGATGAGAAGTCTATTGAAACCATTGGAGTGAAACATATACGGCGATACAATGGTCAAGACTCAAGTTACAGACATTCAGGTGGGTTTTTGGTTCCTTTTCCACCAGCAAGCACCGGTAGTAGTAGGGGTTTTAACTTTAAGAGAGGGTTTTGTGAAAGTAGGCTTAAAGCTCGAAAGGCAAACTTGACTACTAGACTACGTTTTATAACGGCCCAGTTAAGGAAAACATGAGGTGAGATTATTCTGAAACTGTTATTCTTCAGATTAAAACCACATTTCTCATGGATATGAATATGATATTGCTCAACTTTAGATTTGGTTACGCTTATGTCTCGACATTTAAACTTGACTAAAATCATCTTCTCGTGGGATAGATAATTTGAATATCTTGAGAGTTCAAACACAAAGTGGGGAATACCGTTGCCTTTAATTTAGAATTTATCAAAACAGTGACACTAAGGATAAATAACGTTTATTAGTTGATAGAATTTTAAATTTTACTCAAAGGTAAATTAGTATTCCATGACTAATAAACATAACAGAGAAAATTTAATATTCACTTGTCAAATATGTTATGTATTTAAAGATATTGATTGTATTTGATGACATTTATTTGTGATAATGTTTTTATGTCATTAAGATTATGATAATATATTATTGAGTTTGCATAAAAGAAATGAACAATATATTTTAAATATTTAATTATTTGAATCTAAAACTTTATTGAGCATTTAAGTATCTGCATCTCTTTCTCTTTATTTGCATTTTTTTGTTATCATATATGATGGTTTGAACTTCTTTGTATGTTGTGAAAAAGTTAATTTTTATTTAGGTGTTTTGAATCTTAACTTAGCATTATTAGAAGAAAAACATGCTACCATTATGGATATGAGCAGCGAGGATAAGAAGATAAACTATAAAGCATGGGAAAGGTCTAATATATTATGTCTTAATTTTATATGAATAACTATTGTCAATAAGACCACTATTCCATAAATTAAAAGTGCTAAAGAATACCTTAAACTTATGGAAGAATGTTTTTGATTTATAGATAAATCTCTCGTTGGTACATTAGTGGCTGAGCTTACGACCATGAAGTTTGATGGGTCACGGAGCATGCAGCAATATGTCAAGATGACAAATATTACAGCAAAACTAAAGAACCTAAGTTTGACAATTGATGTTTACTTCTTAGTATAATTCATTATAAACTTGTCACCTCCTGAGTATAGACCTTTTCAAATTAACTACAACGTTATAAAGGATAAGTATAATGTTAGTGAATTGTCTAGTATGGTCATTTAGGAGGAAACAAGGCTAAGAATCAAGGAGTTTATTATATTAACCTTGTGGGTCAAGTAGCCAGCCAAAAAATTTAAGAAGAAAGTTCCTGCTAAAATGACACAGGTTGTTGCTGATGTTGACAAGAAGAAACAAAAGATAGAAATGACATTGTCAAAAAGATTGTCTAAAACTTAAGACTTAGTTTGAAAAGAAAGGAACATTTAACTTTTTTGTGTGTTCTGAACTAAACTTAATTAAAGCTCATTCTAATACTTGGTGGCTTAATTTTAGTGCTATTACTCATGTTTCTAAGGTGATGTAAGGATTATTTACAATCCAAATCATAAACTCAACTAAGAACTTTATATTTGTAGGAAACTATAAGAAGGTCTCAATTGAAGACATATGGTCTTATAGTATAATATTATATATTGGTTATCGTTTGAATCTAATACAAACTCTTTATGTATCTTTAAATTTTTTTAAATTAATTTCTGTTTCTAAACTTTATGAAATGGGTTTATTTTTAAGTTTGGTGATGGTTGTTTTAGTTTATTTAAACATAATTCCAATATGGGTTTCGTAATTCTTATGGATGGTTTATATAAATTGGAACTTGATTCTATTTTTTTAAATCCCTTTTTTTTGTTTATCTTACAATTAGAACTAAGCGTAGCGTAATAAATGATAATTCTACTTATGACATAAATATTTTGTTCATATATCCAAAAAACGATTAGAAAGATTGGTAAAGAATAAAATTGTTTCAAATTTGGATTTTACTAATCTTGATATATATGTAGATTGCATTAAGGGAAAGCAAACCAAACATAGTAACAAAGGAGCCACAAGAAGTACTTAGCTCCTTAAAATTATACACACTAATATATGTGAACCTTTTGACATTCCATCCCTTAGTGTAGAAAAGTATTTTATCACCTTTATATATGATTTTTCACGTTATGGATATGTCTATTTGCTTAATAGAAATCTCAAGATGTAAATGCCATTAAGGTGTTTGTAAAGGAGGTTGAAAGGTAATTAGATAGAAAAATAAAAATTGTAAGGTCTGATAGAGGTGATGAATATTATGAAAAATATAATGAATCGTGATAATGTTTAGGTCTATTTACAAAGTTTTATGAGAAACATGACATATGTGCATATTATACTATGTCAGGCACACCTCAACAAAATAGTTTGGCAAAGAGGTGTAATAGAACATTAATAGACACATATAAGAGTGTGATGAGTAATTCCTCATTACCTAAAACCTTGAGGATGCATGCATTTAAAACTATTTTTTATTTTTTTAATAGGATTCCTAATAAGACAGTCCCTAAAACTCCTTTTGAGTTATGAATTGAAAGGAAATATAATATAAGGCACCTATATGTTTGGGGTTGTCTAGCATAAGCACGAGTTTATAATCTACATGAAAATAATTTAAATTCTCAAAAAGTCAATGGTTACTTTATTAGTTACTCAAATAAATCTAAAAGGTATAGGTTTTATTGTCTAAACTATAGTCTAAAAATTGTTGAAATAGTTAACGCCAAGTTCATTGAAAATGGTGAAGTTAATAGGAGTGCTAAAAAAATGTATTGTGAATATTAGTGAAATAAGGGTTGATGTTCAATTACCCATAAATATCATAATATCCACATCTATACCAAATGTTGTTCTAGTATTAGAAGAACAAAATGATCTTAGGCAACATTTGGATGAAGCAACATCTCATGAAGAAACTAACTCACAACCAACTGACATAAATGAATCACGTGGAATAACTTTAAACAAACTTATAAGGACAAAGAGATCAATTATTTTGGATTATTATGTGGTTTATTTACAAGAGTCATGATTTGATTATGGCGTTAATAAGGATCTTATTTCATTTTCACAAGCTATAGAAAGTGACAAGTCTAATAAATAGATTGATGTCATAAAAGATGAGTTAAATTCAATAACACAAAACAATGTTTAGGACCTCGTTGATTTGTTTGAAGGTACTAAGCAAGTCGGATGCAAACGGGTCTTCAAAATCAAACATGACTGGAATGGAAATATTAAACAATATAAAGTTAGACTTGTTGCTAAAGGTTATAGTCAAAAGGATGGCATTGATTATAAAGAGAATTTTTCACCTATCTTGAAGAAAGGCTCATTATGAATAATTATGACATTAGTGGCTCAGTTTGATTTAGAGCTACGTCAAATGAATATGAAAACTACCTTTGTGAATGGAGATATCTCTTGATTTAAAGCTATATTAATTGAATATGAAAACTACCTTTTTGAATGGAGATATCCAAGAAGAAGTTTATATATATCAACTTGAAGGTTTCTCTATAAAAAGAAAGGGTTATATGGTGTATAAACTTAAGAAATCAATATATGAATTTAAAATAAACTTCTAAACAATGGTATATTAAGTTTAATGATACCACAATATCTTTTGGTTTTCAAGATTACACTGTTGATTGGTGTATTTACCAAAAGATTAACAATAGTATATTTATGTCTAGTTCTATATGTTAATGATATTTTAATTTTGTATTTATGAAAAATGTGTAATGATATTTTACTTGTTATTAATGAATGGACATATTGTATAAGACTAAAGATTTTCTCTTTAAGAATTTTGAAATGAAAGATATGAGAGAGACATTATTAGGAATTTCAATATTCTAAAATAGATCACAATGATTAGTAAGATTGTCTTAGAAATACTATATCTAAAGAATTCTTGAGAAATTTAATATGAACAAATGTTTTGCTTGGATTGTCCCAATATAAAAAAGGGATAAATGTAGTCTCATGCAATGTCCAAAAAATTACGTAGAACATAAATAAATAAATCTATTTCATATGCTTCTATTATTGGTAGTTTAATGTATTTTTGAACAAGCACGAGACCCGATATCAACTTTGTGGTTAGAATGCTAGGTAGATATTAAAGTAATCCTAGTATAAATTATTCGAAAGCTACAAAGAAATTCTTAAGGTACTTTCAAGGAACAAAGGATTGTATGCTTATGTACAGAAGATCTAATCTATTAGAAGTGATTGGATATTCTGGTTCAGATTTTGTTAATGTGATCCAACATAAGTTCTTCCATCTTGGGTGGATTTTGTTGTCGTGGAATATGCTGAATAGGTCCTTGATCCTCGTATGTATCCTCACACCAATCGTAACGAGTTTGCTCTTCATGTGCATCCCCATGCTAATCGTAGTACATTATTTACGAGAAAGAAAAAGACAAGGAAAAGAAGAGAAAAAGAAAAAGAAAAATGTGCCTAAATTACCAACTAAGCTAAAAAGTCTAATATCTAAAC
>JANIMX020000542.1:539744-554388 GCA_024582655.2 Erythroxylum kunthianum
TCCGAGATCAGGCGGGGACGTCAATACCGCAGAGGCTACTAGAGTTTCCTAGTTTCAGTTTAAAAATTGTATTTTGTTCATGTAAGTATTTTTGTACGGGCCTTTAAGGCCCAACCCTGTGTAAATACATTTTGTTAAGTAATGATTGTGGCACGACCACACGGTTTTTTTTATTCAAATTAATGTGTTCCGCTGCGCATGTTTGCTTTATTTCGCTACGAATGTGTTCACTATGTGTGCGTGTGATTGTGGCACCCGCGTGTCCTCCCAAGGGGTATCCGGACGTTACAAATAAGCTACTGTAAAAATTAAAACTAATAACATAGAATGAAAACCTAACTAAACTTCGGAAAATCGAAAGAACAATATGAAGGAAAGATGATAAAATACTGAAAAGTTTCTGAAAAGAGTTCTGTAACATAAAGCATGAAAACAAATACACTGTCTATAATATTTTGAATAACGAATAGACAAATAAACGTTCAAACTAATAAATATTGAAGGATTAAACTACTACAGAATGAAGTAATAGAGAAGAAAACGTTAACTACTTTCTACTGTATAATGGAAAAACAGAAAATAAACTTTGCCTCTATAGCTGAAGAAAAATACAGAGAAAACTCTAACCTAAACCTAATCTAACTAATGCTAACCTAACTAATGACTAACCTTCTAATTACACGACCTAATTGCCTATTTATACAAAAAATTAATCCAACGCTGGCTCTCCTTAATTGAACGTCGGCGGCGTATAAATGCAGAACTTGTTTTACGCTGGTGCAACGCCGGCGGCGTACATTTTGATTTGCCGGCGTTTGTTGCAGAATTTAATTGATACGCCGGTGACGTTGGATCGAATACAGCCGGCACATGTGTATTCAGGGCTGGCGGTGTAGGTTTTTATCATTCTCCAATTATGGTCTTCTTTCTTCCAATTAATCATCTTTTTGCTCTAATCCATTCAATACCTAAAATATCAAATGGAATGGAATTAAGTACTAATTCTACATAATTTTTATTCAATTAATGACAATTTTAATGTAAATCGTGTACTGAAATATGTATAAATTTAGCTTTTATCATAATGCATTGACACCAAAAATCAATGTTGGCTATTTGTTTCTACTAGCAGAAGGAGCAATTTCATAAAATAGTACTAACAATCTGTCATTTCTTCATCCATTATAAAAGCAGAATTTGTAACTTGTTTTATGACTACAATTAATGTCGTATAGCTGCAAAATATTATTTTAGGGCTTGTGATTATCGACACCATTACTAAGCTATTGAAAATTTAATGTGATAATTATGTAGTAGTTTTCTTCTCTAAGAATGATAAGTACTCTAAAGATGCTAAATATATGGAGTTGAAATATTTTACCATAAGTTTATAAACAAAGAGTGTGTATTAAATATATTAAGACATACATCATAATTACAAATTCTTTAAATAAATGCCTACAACCAAAGACATTTAAGGAACATGTTCAAAGAATGTGTCTTGGTTATATCAATGATTATTTTTAATAATGTTTTTACACTCTTAAGCTCAATAAAAAAAATTATTAACAATTTTCTTATTTATTATGATTGTGTTCATGTAATTATTATTAAGCACGAAATAAAATCGTCTATAAGACATTAATGTGACTTTTAAGATATTTATATATCACTTATAATATCTAACTTGATAATTTACTAGTGTTGTGGTATATGAAAGGAAGTGTACAATGTTGAAGTATATGATTTTTATAAATCGCATTATGTAATTTATTATGTTAAAGTAAATTATGAAGATATTAAAATTTTCGTTTATGCACACTTAATGTTTACACTATTAAAATAAAGCTTGAAGTATCGAACTAAGTGTGAATGTTAAAATGTTGCCTAATTTATAGCCATATTCTATATTTATCAATTATAACGTTAATAAAATTAAGAAGCCTTAATTGGTCCATATTTTCTATTTAATAGTAGAACAAATTTCAACTGTTTATTTAACTACTTGATGGATGTACCAAATTTAAATTATATATCAAATTGTCATTTCTCAACTTGTTAGGATTTAAAAAAAATTTATTTTATCAAGTTCTGAGGGAAACCCCAATTTTAACAAAGAAAGCGATATAATTTCTTAATCTCTTTACGTTAATGACATTTTTCACATCTAGTACAATAATAATAACAGTATTCCAGTAGAAATTTTGCTAAAATGTAAGATATGAGAAGGTCCAGTAATACGTAGTCTTATTCCTAACTAACAGAGAGACTATTTCCAATGACCCACAAAAAGAAGAATTGTTTAAAAAAGCAAAAATGCAAACAAATAATTGTATTAACAAGAATCTATTAGAATAAAATAAGGATAAGAATATTCAAAATTCAAAATTCAAATACAAATACAAATAAATAAAATACAAATAAATTATAAAATAATAAATAACAATACAAAACTAATAAATAATAAATTAAAGGTTAAAAATACCAAAAAAGAAAAAACACTATGGAAAAAGTATTATTGATAAAGGTATTTAAACTAAATATAAGGCACAATGATTGAAAAAATGTTAAAAAAACCTATATAAAAAAAGAACTTCTTTATGTAGGATCTTTTACCTGTGTTCTAGCTCGCTAAAATTTTCTATTAAGGGTCAAGTCCTTAGTGAGTTCTAACAAAGTCATATCTTTCCAAATCACCTCTCATTAGTTCTTCTTAGCTCTTTCTCTTTTTCTCTTAATAGTTTATAAGTATAATCTTCTCGCATCTTCTCACGGGGCATTGAGATGTCTCCTTTTAATATGTTCGAACCACCTAAGTCTTGTTTCTCTTAATTTACATCAATGTTAACTACCATCAATTTATCTCTTACCACTACATTTCTAATCTTATATTTTCTTGTAAGAGTATACATCCAACGGAACATCCTCATCTCTACCACCATTAACTTATGACTATGCATGTATTTTATAGGCTAACACTCTACCTTATAGAGTATGACCGACCTAATTCCTAAATGATATATTTTACCTTTTAGCTCGAGTGGTATCTTCTTGTCACATAAAACTCCTGATGCACCCCTATATTTAAGCCACCTAGATTTGATACGATGAATTATGTCTTCATCTATCATATCATTGCTTTGGATGATGGATCCAAGGTACTTAAAATAATCTTTCTATGGTATTACTTTTGAACAAATATTTCTCTCTATTCGAATCTCATCCTATGGCCCGAAAAATTATACTCTAAATACTTAGTCTTAGTCTTGTTAAATTTAAATCCCTTTGACTTTAACATATCCTTCTAAAGTTCTAACTTGAAATTGACACACTCTTTTGTTTCATCTACTAAAACAATGTCATCAACAAACAACATATATCAAGGCACATCTCCTTAGATAGTCTTGGTGAGCTCATTTATTACTACTGTAAATAGGAAGGGGCTTAGTATAACTTGATATTGATAGAGCAATGCTATGTATCTCCTTCTGTCGTCCTTATTATAGTCTTAACACCTCCATACATAATCTTAGTAACTCGTATACAGGTCATAGGAATTTTCTCAACTTCTAAACACCTCTATATGACTTCTCAAGATAACATGTCATAAGCCTTCTCTAAGTTAATGAAAATCATGTGTAGATCCCGTTGTCTTTCTCTATAATATTTCATTAATCTTCCAAGGAAGTGTATACCTTTTGTTGTGCACCTTCCTGATATGAAACCAAATTGGTTCTTCGAGATCAGTACATCATTTCTCACTCTCTTCTCAATCACTTTGTTCCATAACTTGATGATGTGACAGAGTAGTTTGATATTTCTATAGTTGTTACAACTCCCGATGTCCCTTTGTTCTTGTATAGAGGAATTAGTGTACTAAGTCTCCACTCATATGACATTTTAGTGGACTTGAGGATCGCATTAAAAAGTTTTACTAACCAAGTGAGACCCTCTTTTTCTAGGATCTTCGTTATCTATGTGGATAACTCATTAGGTCTTACTATCTTATTGCTTTTCATCTCCCTCAAATCTCCTTTAATTTCTTCTCATGTGATATGTCAGCAACAAGTGAAGTGTTTTTGTCATCTTTTCTTGATGTCATTTTCATCTATGAGTACCTATCCTGCTTCATCCTTTATAAGATAGACCTGATCCAAATCTCTCGCTTTATGTTCCCTAGCTCTCACCAACTTAAATATATTCCTTTCTCCATCATTAGTTTATAATTGTTGATATAATTTTTCGTATGCTCTACTTTTAGCTTCTAAGACTGTTTTCTTCGCCTGTTGTTTTATTTATTTATCAATTTGTAACTTTCACTATTAATTACCCTCTCTACATTTGTGTTTCTATCCAATAGAGCTTTATAAGCAACCTTCTTGATCTTTACTTCTTTTTTTGTACATCTTCATTCCACCACCAAGGCTTCATCTTATTGTCTCTGGAGTCTTTAGAAACTCCTAAGATCTCTTTAGCTGCATTCTTTAAAAGAGTTGTTACTCCCTCCATTTGATTAGCATTTCCTTCTAGTTTTCATTCTTCTCTAGTACACCTATGAGGTCTTCTCTTCTATCTCTAATCCATAATCAACAATTTGTAATGAGTTGACAAACATGCTTTAGTTATCATCTTGCAATTCTTGCAACTAGATCAATTTCTCCGCCTTATAAGGAAGTAGGCAATTTGAGTCTTCACGGTTCTACTCCTAAAAGTCATTTAGTGCTCCTCTTTTTTAAAAAATTAAATAAATTGACTACTACCAAATCAAACGTTGCCACAAAGTTCAACAAAGCAAATCCACGATCATTCTTATCTTTATACCCGAAACTCCCATAAACCCATGAATACTCGTTTAAAATTGCCCCTATATGGCCATTAAAGCCTTCTCTTAAATTAACATTCTCGTTAAGAAAAATATTTTGAATTACCTCATCTAACTATTTCTAAATTTAATGCTTAAATTACCTCATCTAACTATTTCTAAATTTAATGCTTAAATTGTTATTTGAGGTGCATAAACATACACCATATTAAAAATAACATCTTTAATGTAAGGATAAATCTTTTTTTTGAAGATGCACATTTAACTTCGGAGTTCTGATGGGATCCGGTGCATGTAAGGATAAATCTTACACCATAAACTATTAAAATCTTATCATTAATCCTCTTTGTCCCCACAATTGTTTATTCAAAATCTTAATCTTAAAATTAAGAATATCAATTTTAATTTTGTCATAAACATTATACTTTTCATTGAAATCTTCGTGCAAGCAACTACAAAATAATGAATCAAGTTCTATCAAACAAGGTCCAAATAACTTGTACAACCAAGTAACTTCAATCAAGGTAAAAGCATACAGAACCCTATTTAATAACAGGCTAACATGCTTGCTGAAGAATAAATGTCTTTACATATGTTAGAATCACATAAGAACTAGAGTATCGAATTAAGTAGAGAAAAGCAAATTGGGAAAGTTATTAGGACAATATAAAGGATCTTCATTGATCGGGATATTTGAGTATTCTCTGCAGAATCACCGTCCTTGCTTGCCTTACGTCACGGCTACACTTATCAGCTCGATTACTTAAAGTGTCGATGCTCTCTGTAAGCACCTCCAACTTGTTTCTGATATCATCTATTACGATCTTCACAGCATTTTCATCGCTGAGAGCAAAATTGGCAGTTTGCGATAAAGACTGAATTTCCATCTCCAATTTGTCAACAAGTACTCGAATGCTATCCATGTCTTTGACTGTAACGAAAGTTCCAACCTGCATTGAGATAACTAAACCCCTCTGCCCCTTCAGCTCTTTCTCATATTTATTCCAAAGTGAGTTGCACCATCTGCCCACTGAACCAATTGGAACAGACAGTGCACCAGCTATAGCTGTTACAACAGGTGGTGCAGCAATGGCTGCTGCCACCACTGAGAAAATCAAAACGGATACGAAAGCTGTAACAAATAACACATTCGACACCCTCTTCCACACCTTTAGGGAAAGCAATTTCTTATCAAGCTTCCTTTTCCGATCTTGTAATTTCCCTAACATCGACAACTGCTGCTCATACACTGATTTGAAAAGTGCAAAGAACTCCTCAGTGAATGGATCCCCAGCTGCCTTAAAATTCTGTAGTTCCTCTACAGTTTTCACATACCTCTTTTCTGCAACCCCTTCTTGCAATTCCATTTCTAACTCAAACTGCCTAAGTGCAACTTTTATAATCGTTTGGCTATTTCTAGCCCGCTTAAGGCAATTTGTCAGGGTAGTACAAAAATCCATAGTTTTGATACTATTCTCAAGATATTCTTCTATCAAACCAAACAATTCTTGATTTTTATATATATCTTCCTGGCATTTCAATATGACCTTGACCACTTCTTGGTTCATTTCAAGAAGACAATTGGTTACTTCTTTGAGTGAATCCATAGAGAGGGATCTCACCTCAATCCCAGTGGCTAATGAGCTGATGACACGGGTAGTCCTTTCATGAAGCGTTTTATCGAAGTCTTGCAAGTCTGGATCATTCTTACATGCTACCTCATATGAGCTCAAATCTGCTCCAATATGGACATTGGTGTTGATCTGGGGAGGTGATGATGTAGTGTCACCCCTCATCTTGCTAGATTGTCCTCCCATCATACCTACTTATTATTTGATTTCAAGGAATCTGAAATCACAAATTCAGTAAAGTTTTTCTATCAAAACAAAACTCCCACACTTGAGCAAAGATATAAGGATTTATCTGAAAAAGAAAAGCTACCATCTTTTTCACTTTGATTACAAGTGCCAAATGATCGAAATTAAAGAGAAAATGCGGAGATCAAAACGAACTGGAAGATACTCCAACAAACAATGGCCTAAATTTGCTAAACTTGGTGCGGAGATAAAAACGAACTGGAAGATCCTCCAACAAACAATGGCCTAAATTTGCTAAACTTGGTGCAAGTCAAGCACGATGAACAGCAAAACACCCAAATTCAGAAACTTTCACGGTGACAACAACTAGATCTACAAAAAAACCAATAGAAAAATCATAAAGTTCAAAAGTAGACACTTGGAAATAAACTTACAGAAAATCCTTCTCTGAGGCGAACTCCTCCAACTTGAGCCCACTAAAATCTACCTGAAAGAAACCCAAAAGCGATATCTCAAAACAGACAGAGATGAAAGCTAGTTGAAGAACAAAAGACGAGATTTTTACGAGAAAGACGTGATTTAGAAGCAATGGCGCGGGAGATTTCGATAGAAAATAAGTCGGTGCTTGAGGCGGTTCCAGGGGTGACTTAAGAAAAGATGAAAACTTTGAGGAAAATGCGAGGGACAAGAGAGAGAAAAAGTGTGGAAATGTTGTGAACAGTGAACGTTTTTAGACTCGGACAAACGCGTGTAGTTGGTTTGAAGTACTGTCTTGTCTTTTTTTTAAGACTTGAAGACCTTTACAAGCTTAGCTACTCTATTCTGCAAATGGCGTAATGAAGAAACTGACAATGATGATAACCTCTCACCAAGCGCGTTCCTAGTCAATTATATGCTCAGAAGATCTTCTTTTGGCTAACCAGAAAATGACATTTTATCATCCTTTTTCTTAATTTTAGTTTCTTCTAGTAAAATAACAACATATTTTTATAAATGAGAAGGGTATGTATTTGACCAAAGTTGGTTTTGTTTTTAGTTAATTTCTACACCAGACCAATCATTGTTAAGAATCTATAAAACATTAATAGTTGAAGTGGTTGATCAAAAATGAAATCTTGATGTGATGTTTATTTCCATATTGTTAAAATTTTTACTTGTTCCAACAAGAAAGAAAGTTGAGATGATGTCATGTCATGTGTGCTCAAGAAGGTATATATGGGACGGGGCATACAAGATTGATACTACCACCATATTTGAATTATTTTATTTTACTTTACGGAAGTATTTGTTGGTAGGATTAATTATTTTAGCATTTAAGAAAGCTAATTACCATCTATTAATGATCTTAGTGCATATAAGGAAGGAGGCTCTTCTTGGTCAAAACATTTTAGTTGAACCCATAATAAAAAATAATTTAAAATTTTTGTAAAATATAATTAATTGTATCAAATTAGAACGGAGCCGGTCGCCATAACACACAATTCCACAGTACAGACATTGTCCTAGCTCTACCACCAACTTTCTACACCAAATTTAAGTTAACAATACATTTAAGAGTGTAATATAACCAAAAATTTCTAAAATTTATAATATAATAATGTGAATATGAAGAGTTTGGGCCTTTGGGGCTACTAGGTCAGGCCTGGAATTTACATTCAACTATAAACGTTTTGGTCATTAAAATACTTATGTAGTCAGTTAATATAAGGTCATTGATGTAGTGGTGAGTATTTCCACTAATCACGCGGGTGATCCGGGAGTTTGACAGTTAGTGCGTATGGTTTGGAGTAATTTGAGATTATCATGTTACGTGGTATAATTTATATAATATTACTATGTTTGGTTTGAAATAATGAGATTATCAAGTAATCTCACATTACCGTCACATCAGTTTTTTAGTTTAATATACCAATAATCTTATTATCATCTTCGTTTAGGTTACGTAAGATTATTTGGTTTTTTTTCTTTATTCCATTATTGCCCTCAGCTTTTTGCTATTTGAGACAAAAAAAAATCTCTACCAACATAAACAATTATCATCTTCAAAAAGTTACTATGTTTATATTTTTAATTTTATTTGACTTTTAGTTTATTATTTAACATAATTTTCTACAAATTGATTTAATTAATTCAACAGGCTAATTAATTGTTTAATTATTGTTATAGGCTCATTAGATTTTTAATTTTTTAATAAAAATATTTTTTAAAAAGAATTGCATGAAAATTATTAATAACTTATAATAATATAATAAGTTAAAAATTATTAATAACTTATAATAATTTAACAAGTCAGAGATTCACACTTCCTTGGACTTTCTTTAACAAGGACAATTAAGTTAAATACTTAATTTAGTATATAACATAACCCCAACTAAACAAATTTATATTAAATATTTGACTTAATTTGATATGGAACGTAACCCCAAACGCCCCCTTAGCCATTGTAGCAAAGTGATGCAATGGTAAACAAAAAAGACTGTAATTAGAGCCTTAGATTTGGCTTAACAGCGTGAAGCCGAGACAGGCTAGATAGGCAAATCGCTGCGTTTTGGGTGAAATCTAGTAGAGACAAGAGCACCCTATTACCGACTTACTCGGTTTGATACACAATAAGTAGGTGACAACCGTAAACCCTAAATACACTTGAACTTCAAAGCAATCAAAATCTGCTTCAGGTCTAGGGTTCGATTCTCCAAGACAAATTAACTGTTCTCCATTAACAGATAAGAAGAAGAAGAATAAATGGACGGAGAAGGGCCGTTAGGGTGCATTAAAACCGGAATTAGGGTTTCATTGTTTGATTACTCGGTTGAGAATCATTTCAAAGCAATGGACTCGATTTCTCGGCTCTGTAGAATGGCCGAGTCCGAGGCTGATCCTCTAGAAGAAGCAGAATTCCAACGTCTTTCTTCTTCGCTCACTTTCTTGAAGTCAGTTACTTGTATTGCTGTGTCGCTCTGTTTAGTTCTTGCGGTGTGCTGTGTTCATTTTTTTAGTTAATTTATGAATTTGGATTAGGGAATGGAGACATTTTAACTATGAACCGAGAGCAGTGAGGTTTGCTTACGACAAAGATGTGATTGGTGAAGTGAATTTGCCGCAGTTTTCTTCAGCCACTGTTCCCAAGGTACTGCTTGATTGTGGAAGCTATGTTTTCTTTTTTCCATTTTGTTCTTCAAAGTGTTCATTCAACTTTAGCTTCTGTTTAAATGCAGATATTCTAGTATATGATATTATCATCTTTTTGGGGTTTGCATGCTGCTGCAGGTGGGACAATGTGGGGACAGCACTTCGTATCTGAAGTCAAGGTACTGAATTGGAGATTAATTTTTCAGTCTTACTTTGCTGATTATTTGTATTCTGACATCATTATTTGCGATTGCTCCTACGTTCAATGATCTGTTATTCATACTCCTAGTTGTTAGGATTAAATATGGGAACTATTTAAATGTCTTCGTTTTTGCCATCTTATTGCAGCAAAGACTTTGTAATGTACGTTGGAGGGTCTGTTTGGGCATTAGATTGGTGTCCTATGGTTCGTGAAAGTCCTGACTCTCGTATTAGATGTGAGGTACTTATATTCTTTATCATTGCAACTTGACGCTATGTTTCTTCCCCACAACCCCTTTTATCCCAAATAATACAAAAAAAAAAAAAAAAAAATAGTCCCCTATGTTGTTTTTTTCAGATGTGTATGCATCTATATAAGTAATTCTCTATAGGGCGTTGAAAACTTTGACTGTTTAAGCATTTTTCTTCGATTTTCGGTCTATATTAGGGATTTTCTATTAATAATGGTTGTGTATGTGTACTTATATGGATGTGTTTGCACATAGGCGAACAAAATAATTTGTGACTACTGACTAGTGACATCCTGAATAATAATTTCAATTTAAATGTGCAATTTTTTGGTTCCTTTATGAATGCTTTGTCTGCGTTGAACTTCATATGTTCTCAGTAGGATAGAACAACTGGATTGTCAAAAAATTGGCTCTTGTAATTTGGGCAGCAATTTTTTTCTAGTAGGTGCGTTGGCTGAGGGATTTTTGTCTATGTTTTACTCTTTCCAATGTACCTAGAACAATGATTGTTGTAGATTATATGCTTTCTGAATGTGAAAGGTTAAACACTGGGAGTTGAACTTGAGTATCTCCATGATTAGATTCTTCCCCTTCTATGTAAGCAATTATCTCTGATAACTAATCTCCTAAAACTCTGGATCTTTCTATAGTTTAATGATTATTTTCCTGTTTTTTCTGTAACACAATGTAAAGATATTAGTCTTCTCCCTAGGCAACATCTATTGCAGCTTGGTCTTGTTTGATTAGTAGCATGCATAGAACAACCTGTCTTATCTTATGGGCTCTGTCACTGCAAAAGTGCTCTAATTTCGTTTTATTTCAGTTCCTTGCTATTGCTGCTCATCCTCCCGATTCATTTTATCACAAGATAGGTGTTCCACTTGTTGGCAGAGGTATTATTCAGATCTGGTGTATTGTAAATATCAATGAGGATGAGGAAGAAGTATACCCTTCGAACAAAAAACGAAAACAGAGAGCTGAGGACAATGCACTTGGTGGGAAAAAATCTACTGAATTAAAGGGATCAAAGGGAAGACCCAGAAAGAAGCTTGTAGAAGGATCTCCCGGAGATGAAGACTTGAAGAGGATTACAGCTCAAATGAAGAGGCCAAGAGGACGACCTAGAAAGAAACCAAAAGAAGCTCTTGATGGTGCAGATTGTGACAACCAAAACACTCAACAACTTGCAGTTCAATACCCAGAAGACTCATCAGAATTGCTTGCTTTGGAATGGGTTTCTGGAAATATCCAGGAACATTCATTACAGAAGCCAAAAAGCGGAAAAAGAAAAAATTCATCAGCAGTTATGGTTGAAAGTAATTCAGCTGCCAAAACTACTGGGCATACTAGAAACTCAAAAAGTAAGGATGCAGAAAGGAGTGATGGTGGTGCTTCAAGCCTGCTGTTGTTGACTGAGAAAGAAGGTGAGGGGTCCTCTACGGTGAATCACCAAGTAGATGAGACCTCTGAAAATGGTGTTTTGCCATGTGATAATGTTTCCTTGGAAGATGTTGCTTTGCCAAGGGTGGTTTTATGTCTAGCTCATAATGGAAAAGTTGCCTGGGATGTTAAATGGCGACCTTTGGATGTAGCCAATTCCAAATACCAGCATCACATGGGCTATCTTGCTGTTTTACTCGGAAATGGATCTGTCGAAGTGTAAGTCACCTCTTCATGCAGGAACTTATGAGTGATTTCCTGTTCTCTGCTATGGGAGCTGGAATTGGTCTCTTGATGTGTGTCTTCTCTTTGTTTCTGCTCAACCAAGGAAAATCCCTGATTCTCTGTAAGGAGTAACATAACCTTTATCTGTAAGAAACATTAATATTAATCTATATCAGCTGTGAGTCTGAGATTTTCAAAGTGTAAAATTTCAGATTATACGAATATCAAGTTGATTGCAGATATGTCATGAAACTTTTCAGCAACTCACAAACTATAGATTGGATTTTCTGGAAATTGGAAAGACCAGACCATTGCAATGTTGTGACTGAAGTAGAGGAAATGAAAATATAGAAGAAAAAGTACGTTTAAAAAGTCTTTAATAAGCAAAACTAAACAGTTGAGGTACTAGATGTCTACATTTAGGCATTTGTCCCACTTTCATTGGTAAACCTAAATGTCAGCTTGTGGTTTTTGCATCAGGATATGTGGTTTTCTGCGATGTTATCTCATATTATTTCTTATCAATTGCAGATGGGATGTTCCTCTTCCTCGTACAATAAAATTAATTTATTCTTCTTCTGATATAGAAGGAACTGATCCTCGTTTTGTAAAATTGGAGCCAGTGTTCAGATGTTCTATTCTGAAGTGTGGAGAAACAAAGAGGTATTTCAATTTTTGGAACTACTATCTCTGTGATTATCATTGGAAGTTCAACTATAAATGAGAAGAAAGAACTTTACTGGTCTGGTAATTTCTACCCCGGCTTCTATTAAGATGTTGCATGAGGTATTATATGATATCAAACATTTTTCTTTACTTGCTGTAGAAAACATGTTAGATCTTTAAAATTAGTATAACAGACCAAATATGTTTTGATTTAACCTCCTGTGTCTTTGTCTTCATAGAAACCCATAATTTTTTTATTGAGGATTAGAGCATGTGAGAATACACTTTAAGCTTTTCAATCAGCAGTCTGAATTGTATGCTGCAAATTTATACTTGTAGACTTTTCCATGAAAGCCTGCTTTAGCATGGGGTTGCTTGGTTCACAATACAAGGTGCAAGAACACAATTTGGCTCACTAGCAATAAAATAATTGAACAGAGAGTTCGAGCACCATCAATTCAGCAAGTCATCCCTGGTCCTTTATGATAGAGATGTTAAGCTAACACAACTGCACAGTATAATTAAGTGACCACATACTGTACCCAGAATATTAATAATTATAGAGCTTAATAATCTCAGTAGAATTTGGCATGTGCTGTAGAATTATTGGATGTCTTAAACCTTAACATCTTGTGCATTTTATTTGCTTCACTGCTGATTTCATACGTTCAATCTCTATGCAGTATCCCTTTGACAGTGGAGTGGTCGACTTCAAGGCCCTATGAGTATTTGCTTGTTGGATGCCATGATGGAACTGTAATATTGAAGTTTGCTTCTTGTTGTGTTATTATAGCTATTACTTACTCCTACTAAAAGTTTTTAATGTTGGAGTGAGAGAAACAAAGTAGAAACTTCAGATAATGAATTTGTGATTTTGAACTACTTAAGAAAATCACCTAGGTATCAAACAGGATTTTTGTTCTCTAATGATGAAATTGTCATTGGGTTACTGAGTTTTCAGGTTGCTCTATGGAAGTTCACTGGATCTGGCAATTCTGGAGGTAATGATTCAAGTCTTCTGATTATCTTTTGTTCCAACTTCTCTATTTAGATGAGTTGATGTCAAGTCTTGGTGTTAAGATTTACTCAAACTGCTTGGGGTCTTGGCATAGTTGAATTGATTCTTTGTTTTTAACAAAATTTTCAATTTGCAGATAGCAGGCCTTTACTTTGCTTCAGTGCAGATACGGTTCCTATTAGAGCTGTTGCCTGGGCCCCAGTTGAATGGTTAGCGATTTCAGATAATGGGTTTTTTCTTGCTATAGTCCTTGTATATAATGCTTGCTTTCTCCGCTGTAACTTTTCTTCTAGATCTGACATCAGCAACTGATTTGGTAAAACTATGACTTTGATAGTGGTATGCCAATTCTCTACGATCGTTTGCTTCCTGTGGTATACCCATTTTTGCCAGAAAGTGCGTCTTTATGTTATTCTTGTATTTATTCTGGGTGAATTGATATCTTGACATCTGTGCACCAACTTCTAGACCTCTTGTACTTAGCAGTCATATCATCAATTTGCAGTTGAACTAATTTTATCATCTTTGTGATGCCATACATGAAGTAGGCATCAAATCATTTTGCGAATCATGCAGAATATCTTTCAAATTTATTTATACCTGCGCAATTCCTTTTGGGTTTGAGCACTTGTTCTCAAACCCAAAAGGATGGGAGATGATTAGTGTTAAATACCTATCCTTCTTGTGCTCTTCATTGATATGTATGACATGGATTTTATTTATTTTCAGTGATCAAGAAAATGCGAGCATCATAGTAACTGCTGGGCATGCAGGTCTAAAGTTTTGGGATATTCAGTAAGTATGAAAGCTTGAGTTGCTCAATTTCTTGGTTGTGTGCTTTTATGATGTTTTCATCGCATTTCTTACATCTTATGTTGTTTGACTTGCTAATGCTAGT
Source organism: Erythroxylum kunthianum (assembly GCA_024582655.2). Lineage (NCBI taxonomy): Eukaryota > Viridiplantae > Streptophyta > Magnoliopsida > Malpighiales > Erythroxylaceae > Erythroxylum > Erythroxylum kunthianum. The sequence goes on from JANIMX020000542.1 coordinate 554,212, forward strand.
GTTTTAAGATTGACTAGAAGGAAATTTCTGTTTTATTTGGAACTTCAATTGACTTCTATTGTGTACTGTAGTAGTTAAGATCTCATAGTAACTTCTGGGGATGCAGGTCTAAAGTTTTGGGATATTCAGTAAGTATGAAAGCTTGAGTTGCTCAATTTCTTGGTTGTGTGCTTTTAT
>JANIMX020000542.1:1333586-1347271 GCA_024582655.2 Erythroxylum kunthianum
CTTAGTTTATCATTATATATTATAATTTTACTCTTATTAATAAAAAAATATAAGTTTGAGTTAATTTATTAAATTTTAATAATCTTATATTTGAATTTAAATATCAATTAATATATATTATTTTATATTCATTAAATTTATTAAAATTTAGATTTTATTAAAATAATATTTATATATATAAAATGTTAGAGGGCTCATTTTTTAGACTCGTCTAAGGCCTCTAAAATACTGGAGACGGCCTGTTAGGTTGGCTACAATCTTACATCAGAAATAAATTAGCACTAAATATTTTAATGGAAATTTTATTTAAAAAGAAAAAGAGAAAGTGGCATTTTAGTAGTTTGACCATAAGGGGCAGTTCTAAGTGCTTACCGAGTCGAGTGCATCAGCATATTTGATCTCTGGGTCGCTAACCCAGGAGCGTGGTGGCTTTGGGTTCAATAAAAGAATCTCCCAGTTTCACTTATTCTACAGTTCTTTTTGGGTCTGCTTTTCCAACAAGTGATTCTCTCTCCCTGAAATAAGCGCTTTATTAACCAATCCACTATCTAAGCCTAGAGATAGATAGTTGACGAGAGTGATGTGGCGGTGCGTAGCTCGTGGCCTCCGTGTTCCTTCATCTTCTTCCAAGAGATGGATCGCTAATGACTCTGTTAGATCTCACATTTCCAGATTTTTCTCTACCGATTCGGTAAGTCTCTGCCTCTTTTTTGTAACTCTACTATTTTCTGTTCGCGTTTTCTTCTTATTATCGGTTTAATAGATTTCGTGTTCTCTTCCAATTTTCTGAAGTAGCAGTTGCTAGTTGATAATTTCTTTCTTTGTTTTATAATAAAGGATCTTTTCAGGTACCAGTAGCTTTTCTTTGCTTTTTTTTTTGTCCTTTTCCATTTCTATTGCTAGTTGCTGATGTAGACGTTGCCGTTCTGTGTCTACACGCAGTTTTTCATTTTCGAAAAATCTCTGTTTGGAGGCTGAGAAAGCGAATGAGACTCGATTTAATGTAGATAATGGAGATATTCAATTTAACGAAGTCGATACAGTTTGTTCTAATTATCAGTTTGAGGTCAATGTTTCTAGTAAGGAGGAAGTTTTGAAAATAACTAAAAACTTCTATGGTATCTAAATTGTTGAAGTTTGTATCAGCGAAAACTTCTCCTATCATTGTTTTCTCGATTTGTAAACTTGGAGCATTGTGCTCTTCTCTTAATTATATTTTTGGTGTTGTTCTTCGCCATTTCTTCTTTGTTCTGTTCAATCCATTAGCATGTATTTGTGGGCGCATCAGTTTGCCTGTACTTCCAATTGAGAATATAGTTTACCTTTAGAAACAGTGTTTGGTATTGATGTTTGCAATGATTTTGTGGCAGACTGGTGGGAGATCCTCATATACGATTGTTGATCATACATATGATGCAGTTGTGGTAGGAGCTGGTGGTGCTGGACTGAGGGCTGCCATTGGACTCTCAGAACATGGATTCAGAACCGCTTGCATCACCAAGCTTTTTCCAACCCGTTCTCACACCGTTGCAGCACAGGTATATTTCATGTTAGATTGGAGCATTTTGATTGAATGATGCTACAACTATTTGTTTTTCATATGAATGTAGCATGTACATTTTCCAAACTTGCATTGAATTTTGATCCTGAAAGAAGGGAAATGAATGAATGTGAAAAGTAAAAGAAACATCCTTTTGAGAAATTCATCGAGGTTCTTGATGTGCTGGAGTCATCTTTCTCTTTCAAGAAATATTTATTTCGGGAGTGATTCATTTTGGAGCAATTGGGTGTCCTAGAAGCATGTTTGTCCTTTGTGCTTAGTATGATTATTAACTGGGCATGAACGATAATTGTGTCTGTATAACTTTGTAGTGAAGGATTCAGCCTTTTGAATTTTTTTAGTTACTGGAGACATAATTGGTGTAATGCTCAATGGATAGGAGAACCATACAAGTTTCCATTTTCTTTGGATAGAAATTTTGTTGACATGCAATGCTGTATCTGGCAGGGTGGTATTAATGCTGCTCTAGGAAATATGACCGAAGATGATTGGAGGTGGCACATGTATGACACTGTTAAAGGAAGTGACTGGTTAGGTGTGCTTCTTGTTCTGCTCTTGGATTCTGTGCATCTTATCTGGTCTATATTACCTAGTGTTTTGAAGACATGTTATTCTAAAGCGTATAGACTATCTAACAGAAGGTTTATTGCATTCTATGCTTGTTGAACTTGTGCAGTAGAGCAACATGACTACTTGGATGTTTGTAATCATTAAACTTTCTGTAGTTGTGAAGATATAAAAGTGGAGGTGTTACCTTCATTGGAACAACACTTAATTGCCCATGTACCTCAACTTAAAGTATGCAGCTGCATGTTTGCAATTTTTCCAGATTACTATTCTTTCTTAATGTCACAACTCACAACTCACAACTGATTGATTGGGCATTAATCTTGAGGATTTTTCTACAGGTGATCAGGATGCTATACAGTACATGTGCAGGGAGGCACCAAAAGCAGTTATTGAACTTGAGAACTATGGGTTACCATTTTCTCGAACAGAAGATGGAAAAATTTATCAGCGTGCATTTGGTGGTCAAAGTCTAGATTTTGGAAAAGGTAAGAACTAATGCATTAAATTCGGAAATCAAATAATCTGATGATAGGTTTCCGCCTTTAATTTTCTGTATTTGGTTCTTCGTTGCAATTGCCGTAGGTGGCCAAGCGTATCGTTGTGCATGTGCTGCTGACAGAACTGGGCATGCTCTTCTACATACTCTCTATGGCCAAGCTATGAAACATAATACACAGTTCTTTGTTGAATATTTTGCCTTGGATCTACTGATGAACAGTGATGGTATGTTCCAAATGAAGCGTATAATTGTTTTTGACAGTTAACATCTTTTGTGTACTTCACTCTAATTGATGGAAGTCATACATTGGCCCCACTAGAGATACAAATATATAGCAGGCAGAATTTAAACGTTTTGAGGATTTTCTCTTTCCTATTGGACAGTACAGCTGCTTAAGCTTTCAGAATTTTTTTTTTTGTGAAATTGCTTCACCCATTTTACTTGCACTATATGCCAAAAATATATACTCACAAGTGCATCGGTTGTGAGTTTCTAGTAAGATGTTCTTTCCATCCTAAGGGCCTGCTAGTTAGTTGTCTAGCAGTATTCATTGATCATATCATGGTATGCCAGTCATATCCAGGAGATGGTGTGGTTACTGGCACTTATGCTAATCCAAATTAACAGCATTTATCTACTTGTTGTGAGCTTCTAGTAAGATGCAGATCTTTCCTTTCCATCCTAAGGGCCTGCTAGCTAGTTATCTTGCAGTATTCATTGTTCATATCATGGTATGGTAGTCATATCCAAGACATGGTGTGGTTACTGGCCACTTATGCTAATCTGAATTAACTGCAGTTATCTACTTCTACATTACAAATGCTGTTTATGGAAGACAGTTGTGAATGTGAAAAATTTCTTGATATCCAATATTCAGGTAATTGCCAAGGAGTAATTGCAATGAATATGGAGGATGGAACATTACATCGAATACATGCTGCTTCAACAATTCTGGCCACAGGGGTATTTTTTTTTGTAATCGATGTGCATCTTATTTCAAGTAGCACTGGAAGTAATTTGTATCCTTTTAGTGTATATCTATCTTTTACATGTTTGTTTCTTTCAGGGCTATGGCAGGGCATATTTTTCTGCAACCTCTGCTCATACATGCACTGGAGATGGCAATGCTATGGTTGCAAGGGCTGGGATTCCGCTCCAGGTTGGTTTTGTTTCTTGATCTTGAAATGTTTATACGGAATTGTCTTCTTGTTTACACAAAAATACATTGAACATTTATGGGCACAATATCTTCTCCAGGATCTTGAGTTTGTTCAATTCCATCCTACTGGCATATATGGTGCTGGATGTCTCATTACTGAAGGTAAGAGCTTTTTGAAGTTGATACGTGTTTTTTTCTTTGCTTATATGCTAATCAAAGCGTGATCATTTGGTTTCCTGTTCAGATTAGACCATACTGAGTTGCAACTCTTTAGTTGTTTTTCTGGTGGACTTCAATTAGTTTGATTCCGGTAGTAAGAAAAATTTGTATTCAATCTTTATCTGCTTTTGTAGGATCTCGTGGCGAAGGTGGTATTCTTAGGAATAGTGAAGGTGAACGGTTTATGGAAAGATATGCACCTACTGCAAAGGATCTTGCTTCACGAGATGTTGTTTCCAGGTCTATGACAATAGAAATTCGGGAGGGTCGTGGTGTAGGTATGATTGGTTCCTATATTTAGATAATTCATGTAACTGGAAGATGAGTATTTACTTGATACTTATTCTCCAATCCTTGAGCTAAATACTGGTCCAGTGAAGAAATTGTGTCGGCAGTTCCTCAGAACTGTACATAATTTCTGGAATGATCCAGAAGAGTATTTTGTTTTGCTAGTATATGAGGATAGGTAACGAGATTTATCTATATATTTTGTCCTAAACTAATGCTCTCACGATCAACAAAATTTTGAGATTGTACCTTCTAATTTTACTTTTTACACTTTCGTTTAATGATTTGATTGAGTTATTAATATCTTGCAGGACCGTTGAAGGATCACATATATTTACACTTAAATCACTTGCCACCAGAAGTACTAAAGGAGAGGCTTCCTGGTATCTCTGAAACTGCTGCCATTTTTGCTGGTGTTGATGTGACAAAGGAACCCATTCCTGTCTTACCTACTGTGCATTACAACATGGGTGGAATTCCTACAAATTATTATGGAGAGGTAAGATTTTGCATATGCTGGGTTCTTTTATCATGATTAACTGTCATAAAACAAGTATAGGAAGCTACAATGTCTCTTGATACGTTACTACACTGAACGTGTGATTGAATATACGGCTAATTTACAAAAGATTGTTTTTCAAAGAAATTGTAAGATAAACAGCAACTAGACAAGGCAGTTACTTTTGGGTGACCATAGAGTATAATTTTCTTATCATTTCATGGTGCTCATGCCATAGAAGTGATTCATTGCACAATCTTGGAATTTTGCTTTTCCGATTTTGTATTGAAAATTATTGTTCAGGTAGTTACTGTCAAAGGCAATGATCTAGATGCTGTTGTTCCTGGACTTATGGCTGCTGGGGAGGCAGCCTGTGCATCAGTTCATGGTGCCAATCGCCTTGGTGCAAATTCTCTTCTTGACATTGTAGTTTTTGGTCGAGCTTGTGCTAATAGAGTAGCAGAGATCCATAGACCAGGCAAGTTGATTGTTTAATTGTGGTTAATTGAGAGTTTTCATTTATGTGTGAGCAATTAAGGCCCTGATCTGTAGTTGACAAGAACAGTTGTAGACATCTGTACGATATTAACTGATAGAGAGTTAAAAGTCCTTACTGCTTTAATATGATTTGAAAGCCTATGCTTCTTATCGTGCAGGAGAAAATCAGAAGCCTTTAGAAAAGGATGCTGGGGAGAAGACAATTGCATGGCTTGATAAACTAAGAAATTCAAATGGATCATTGCCTACATCACAAATCCGGTTGAAAATGCAGAAAGTAATGCAAAATAATGCTGCCGTGTTCCGTACACAGGAAACATTGGAAGAAGGTACCCTAACTTACAGCCAGTTATACTTCATATTTTCCTCGAAATCACAACCATGTGGTTTTCATGATTATTGTATGCCTAATTTTCTTCTCCATTCTCCTTTGCTTTCTTTCTCTCTCTTTCTTTCTTTTTCTTTTTTGGTTATTTTGGAAAGATAGAAGATTGGGACAGTTGGGTATTGAATAAGGGGTTGCCTTTATATTACAGACCAATAAGTATTTAGTAGCATGGAGGCAATGTAGAACATTCTTGACATTTCTAAGGCAATAATTGTTATCTTTGCTGTGTTTCTGGATGGACTAAATCTGATAAAATGTTATGATGAACAATTTGTATTGATTGTATCTAATTTATACTTGTCCTTGTTACTGTTTTTGCTACTTGTTTAGGATGCCAGCTGATTGACAAGGCATGGGAGAGCTTCCATGATGTAAAATTGAAAGACCGAAGTTTAATATGGTATGCTACTTGTGAGAATGTCAAGTTATCAAATCATTGGATTATTATTTTCTTGAAGCTTAAATTTTGATGAATTATGGTAGGAACTCTGACTTGATGGAGACAATTGAATTGGAAAACCTTTTGATAAATGCTTGTATCACTATGCATTCTGCTGAAGCCCGTAAAGAAAGCAGAGGAGCACATGCTCGTGAAGACTTCACGGTTTGTATTAGTTCTGTTATCAGTTAATTGTTCTGTTTTATTGCCTGCTTTCGTCTTATTTACAAAATAAAATGGTTAATTATCGCAGAAAAGAGACGACGAGAACTGGATGAAACACACATTAGGGTAAGTCTTTTTGTGATGAAATGTCAGTGATATGGACATTAGCCTCCCTAGTTGATTCTTGTGGGTGTTTCCTAAAGTGTTATGTGTTGTGTTTGTTGTTAGCCAATTGGTAAATTTTGGATTCAGTATTTTCATTTGCACTTTTGCAGATACTGGGAGAACGAGAAAGTTCGTCTTGATTACAGGCCAGTTCACATGAACACCTTAGATGATGAGATTGAATCATTCCCACCTAAGGCTCGTGTTTATTAATGCCGTTAAATTTTAAGTAATGGCATTTGCAGATTATCTGATAATAAGAAACAAGCGGATGCAATAAATTGGTTGTATGCAATGCACCACATATTGACGATCTTGTAGCATTGGCAAATGTTAATATCCAAGATTCTACAGTTGAACTGTGGATATTGGTTGTTTGCTTTCGTGGCCGTTGTCTCGTCTGTGTCAGCAATTCCATTAATATCTGATTTAATGGTTGAGGGTAGCAATCGTCCTTCCCAAAAAACTCGTGATGTACAAACTTTGCATAATTTAAGAACAACACATTGTCCCATAATCGAACTTGTAAGTCGAAACCTCGTGTGTTCCCTGATAGGTGGAACTTGCATGATGATAATTAAATATTGAATTAATTCATTCATTCATGCAATATTAATGCCATTATTTATTATAAAATATAAATATAAATTATAACAAAAATAAAAGTCAATTCTTATAATTTTATTAGAAGAAAGGAAAATAAAAATATAATTTAAAAAGTTAAATTAAGTATTTCTTTTACTGAATTACAAAATCAAAACAAATAGTTACTACAGAAACCAACTACGCCCTTAGATTATCTGCCCTGTCATCCATTTTTTTGTACGTTGGGCTCTGGATGCAAAATGTGGTGACATGAAAGACGATTCTTATAGCCGGGGGTGTTAGATATGTTGAATAAGTCTTCTAGCCTAATGTTAAATATGTTGAATAAGTCTTCTAGCCGTTGTTATGGTTCCTCGTTTCTAGTCATCTAGTTGCTGGAAATCAGCTGAGTAGTTTTAAAGTTGATTTGATATCTTTGAGGACTTACGGTTGTAAGTCCATCTATTTATATGTGCCCAGTACATGAATAAAGTAGATATTCCCTCAAATACTACAAATATTGAAGCATTATTTCTAACAGGCAGCACTACTAAAAAATTAGATATAAAAGCGTGAGCAATTCTTTACTCTGGACCACACTCCGAAATCAACTAAGGTGAGGATTGCCACTCTCCACTTGAAAGGTACTGCTCAAGAATGGTATCAACAATGTGGGTGAGGAATAAAAATGAATCGGGGAGTAAGATGGAAAGGATTTACGAAGGCAGTAAAGGAACTACTTGATCTATTAGATGATCCTATAGGAGATTTCAAGGAGCTACGCCTGGGAGACAGTGTAAGAATATTGTCATCAATTCGACAGATACTCTAACCGGTTAAACCTATATGAGGAATACTGGACTTAAACCCGAGCTGGGACCATGGTGAAGTTGTTAGACCTATAGAGCCTCTAACAAGCTAACTCCATTGCAAGGAAACAGAGAGTTGTAGTTGTTGAAAATATGTCCATATTCCTTCACAACGGAGCGTACAAAAGAGTACTGGGATCAAGATTTCCCAACAATAGAGCGAAGGAGCCAACTTTACCACTTTATCATAAGAGAAACACTGGTGGAAAAGGCTTATTACCATTACCCAATCTCCCAGGAAACACATCAAGAGAAAGCGTGATGATAGTGACACAACCTCCAAGAGTAATGAATAGTAGGGAGTTTGACGAAAAGAGTGCCAAAGGCCTCTATTTCTACCCGACCACAATTGCCAGAAGAAACAATTCCACTTGCTCTTGATAGAAGAGGAGGAAAGGTCTAAAGAGAAGGGAGAAACACTAATTTCAAAAGAGGGCGAGGAACTTCCTACTCTGAATGTGTCATTCTAGGCTATGACAAGATTGGAGTTTGAAGAAGACTATAAACAAATGAGAGTCGAGGGATAACATCAACGAAGACTTATACAGATTCTGGGTGGATAGTGGGAGCACCCATAACTTCTTTGAAGAAAACATAACTCAAAGGTGCGTAGGTAAATTGGAAGAGATTCCTCTATTTTACATAATTGTAGGAGGCGGGTTTAAGTTGAAATGTCACCAGTGTTACTGCGGGTTTGCATGGATCATGCAAGGAGTGTGGCAGTGGTTCATGATAAATGCACTAGTGATTCCGTTAGGTGGATGCGAAATAGTATTGAGAATGCAATGGCTTGTGACACTGAATGATGTATTTTGAAATTTTCGAACGTGAACCATGAAATTTTAATGGGAAGGGAAACGGATTACTCTCACAGGAGACTTGATTAAAAGAGACAAGTCCATTTTTAGCAAAGGGCTGGATAAACTGTTGAAAGGGAAGTGACATAGAGGGTTATACATGATGCCACTTACACAAGTGTTGGAATTACATATGCAAATTAAATATGATGTTAGAAGATCAAGCAGTGAGGTACAGAGAGTTAAATGGGTCATTGGCAAAAAAATTTGAAGTGTTCAAGGAGCCTACTCAGCCACCTCCGCGACGAGTGCACGATTATTGGATTATACTAAAAGAGGGAAGTGGACCTATCAATGTACTTCCATATCGCTCTTTAGGAGAACAGAAATATGATATAGAAAGGGGAGTAGACGAGTTACATAGGCAAGGGTTCATAAGACACAACATTAGCCCTTATGCTTCTTCGGTGGTCTTGGTTAAAAAGAAGGATATATAACTTCTAGCGAATATGCATGAACTACTTGGAATTGAACAAGAACACCATCAAAAATAAATTTTTGATACTGCTAATTGAAGAGTTATTGGACGAGCTTCATGGGGTATCACCAGATCCAGATGTAGGAAGATGTTGCCTTTAGAACACATAAAGGACATTATAAATTTTTCATAATTTCCTTCGACTTGACTATGCTCCATCGACGTTTCAGAACTTATCGAACTAACTTGTAGGATAGTACTGGAAGTTTAACAAAATGCGATGTTTGAACAGACTGGACTGAAAAGCAATAAAAGGCTTTTGAAGAGCTGAAGAAAGGCTATATGACAGCTCCCATCTTCGTAATGCCAAACTTCTCCCAACCATTCGCCATAGAAGCTGGCACTAGTGGAATGGGAATAGGGGCGCTGCTCCAATAGCCAAAACACCTTATAGCATATAAAAGTAAAATTTTAGGAGTTTCTAGTGATCATTAAAGCAGTGACATCATTACTTCATGGGGCGAAGGCTCCTGATTCATACATATCAGCTCAACCTCAAGTATCTCCTAGAGCAGAGGATTGCTACCCCCATCAGCAATCATGGCTACCCAAGTTACTTGGGTATGATTTTGAAGTAGTATATCGGAGTGGCAAGGAAAACGATGCAACAGATGTTCTCTTCCGAGTGACAAGCACTGAGTTATTAACTATGGCAGTCTCTCGGGTACAGATGCAAGTTTTGCCAGAGATCAAAAGCAGCTGGGACTAAGATGCAACTCTACAAGATGTGATCAGGAAACTCAAAACAGGGGAATTATGTTCAACTAATTACGAATGGAGGGAGGAGTTCTTAAGGTGGAAGGGTCGGTTGCGAAAGAATCTGATTGTGATAAGCCAAAACGAACCGGTGGGAGGCCATTCCAGAGTAACAGCCACTACCAAAAGAATCCAATCAGTTTTCTACTGGAAAAACTTAAGGGATGATGGGAAATATGCGAGGGAGTGTATTATTTGTCATCGAATTAAAGCTGAAAATGTGGCACATCCTGGGACCCTTCATCCATACCCATTCCTGAAAACTACTAGGTTGAGATCAGCTTAGATTTTATCGAAGGCCTTCTGACGTTGCAAGGCAAGTCAAGAATCCTAGTAGTTGTAGATCGCCTCAACAAATTCGGCCACTTTGTGCTATGACAGACATCGCCCAACTATTCATAGATCATGTTTTTAAAAGCAATCCTCGACAGAAGAATGGTGAAAGTGAGGAAGAAACTACCCAAACGGGTGTTGGTGCAATGGTCCAATGGTGATGCTTGTGAAGCGACTGGGGAATTCCTGATTTACATAAACGTTATTCAGAGGCAATCAATCTTTGTGAACAAGGTTGAAGAAGAAGACTTGGACGTTGTGTTCAAAAGCAATACGACAACGTTCGATTAAATTAGTTTATCTTACTGTTGGATCGTACTCGCAAATCACCAACGGATCATTCTTTCTGACCCCTTTTTCTTTGAAAGAAAACATTCCCAATATTCATTTTTTCAATGATCTTCTTTGTTTTTTGTACACCAAACCAACAATTACCTGGAAATTATTTTGTTCTTACAACTCCATAAACAAACCTGGAATTGTTCCTAATTTTAATTCATATTATATGGAGAAGAATGAGGACGGGCACAACATTCTGTCCAAAACTTAATTCCAGAAAGAAATAGGACCTCTTCAACAACTTGTTAGCCTTATAAATTTGAAAGGAAAACAGAGAAGAAGAAGATACTCGAGCTTCAGAAACTCATTAAGGCCAAATCCAAAGGACATTACATAAACCCAACAACCTCGAGATGAAATTTTCCATGCGCCAAAACAAGTTACACATCTAGAACTAACAACTCCAAATCATTCATTGGTTTTGTTCTTTTTTTCCTTTGAAGATGTATTGTCTGTTCGATATTTGATAGGCTTGGATACCGAGTCTCATGAATTTGGGCTTTTAGAGAGTTGAGATCACCCACAAGACTCCAATCCGTTGTGAGCCCCAAGATTGATGGAATCATTGATTTGTACACATCTTTTTTATTCAAACAATTGCCTTTCTTAGTTTTTATTAAGAAGTGACATCTATTTTCAATTCTAGTCATTCCTTATCGAGCTCTTCCACGGTCCCACGTGAGAGTAGCAGTCCATTTGATGGAGAAAGCTTCAGCACATACGATGGCCATAATGTAACAAACACTTTTTTTTTTGGGGAGGGTCGAAAGATCTCAAATTGTAAATGCTGTAAGAATGTAGAGTACAGGATCCTTTTGTTTCTCTGGTTGCCAATTATTTGTTAGTGAACAAATAGACCACACTCCAACAGGTACCAAGTTTACCAAAAGCAACTCTCCTGTCAACGAAACCTTCTGTTTATGTTCCTGTTATGACCTTGATATCGCTGCCTGGGCCTATTGTTAGGCATATATTCCCATCCAGAATTCGACCCACGTCCTGGATAGTTTCTTCCTGGCATGTGGTCTGATAAGTTATCAGGACTATTCTCCGGACTCCAGGACTCAAAAACCTCGTCACCCACATGTTCATTTCTATCCCAACTAGGACGTGACGTAATTTGAGGCTGGATAGCCCTTCCGAAAGATGCATCATAATTACTTTGATTCGCCCTAGATAAGGAATTTAAAGTTAAACCGCCCTGCCTACTTCTCCAAAAATCAGGCACTTGACCAACATCTGCAGTTGGTAGCCTGGACGAGTACACAACTGGATGTTCAGTTATTCGGGCCAGAAGGGAAGGTGACCTCACAGGTGTTGACATCTGTGTTGGTGTCGGTGTTGGCGTTGGTGACAATGGAAATGGAACTGAACGTCTCTCTGGAGGATTTGCTGCAAAGGGTAAAGCTGGAGACGGTCTAATATGGTTTAAGGTTTCTTCCCGAGCAGTAGAATAGTTTTCTATGGAATGAATTGTAACGGTTGCATTTTTCATGTTGGCAGCCATTTCTGAGGTTGGTGTTCGGGACAACAAAGAATTTGAGGGCAGGCTCCGGTGCGATGAGGATGGCATTGGTGCTAGAGTTTGTTGTAAAGGTAATGTTCTAACTTGATTTTGCATCACTCGGATGCTGCTGGCTTGCATCTGAGGCTGTACAAAGCTGGTTAGCTTGTCCACAGTAGGCACTCCAGCATCGACTGATCTCTGCTTTGAAAAGGGGTTCTTGTCAACTTCTGGTGCCCATCCACTCTGCAAATATTTCAATTGAAAAAAAAAAGAAATAGAATAGTCAGCACTGATGAATTTTAACCAAGAATATGACATTCTGTCTACAATTTTATGATCAATTAATGCTATTATCCGTTTTTGGTTTTTGGACAGCACCAAGGAATGGGCCACTACTTGGGGTATAATCTATCAGTGCCAATCACGTATCAGAATTTCGTTGCCACTGGGAAACTACAGGATATGCACATCCACCAACCATGGTAAAGTGGGCTAGAAATTGCAAAATAAAAGGAAGCATAACACATCCCCATCAAACGTAGATGCACTTTCCAACGACTGAAAGACTCTCCTATGAAAATGTTAAACAGATTGTTGGGTCTAAAGTTCCCTAACTGGTTTGTGAATTGTATTTTACTTGGTAGTGGGTTAACATTGGAAAGGATTTGTGCTTCAGGTTTCATCATACGTGTTAATTTTTATTGTATACAGGAGAGCAAAATAGCTCTATTCCTAGGAAGTTGATAGCAGCATAATATCTGGCAAAACTTGCAACAGAAGCAGGCACGCACCGTTCCAGGTTTGCTCGGGGGAGTTGGGGATGGAAGAGAGACTTCAACCTTCTCCTCAACGTTTCCACCAACCCCATTTAAACCAGCTCCACCCTTCTTAATCATGTCAAGTAGCTTTATAGTGTCCTCATTTGACAAATTGCCTGATTGTCCCGAAGTCAATGCAAAAACTAGTTCTGGGTTCTTTAGCAGTACAGCAAGCAACTCAAGATCTGGTTCGGTCCCACTACCCATTTGAGGCAAGACGGGTTCTGATGCAACTACTTTGTTCACAGTTTGATTATGTGAAATCTGCACATCGGCACTATCGGCATCAGGTGGCTGTTCAATTGGAATTTCAGGGGTCAATGAGTCATCATGGTCCATCTCAAGGTCCCACGGTTCCTTGGGGTTTGGTGGTATCTCTAACACTGCCCGGTACTTGGTTTCCATCTCCCTTTGGTTTCTGTTTCTCTGGAAGTCTACTTCTTTGCTATTCTCACCAGTGCCCACTCTCCATGTGTTGATGAGTTTAATTTCTGCAGAAAGGAAAGCGCATAAATGGCTGAACATCCAGACTCTGTACGTACAAAAAAAACTAAAAGGGAAAAAGGAAAGCAAGATTGGAATCGGAAGACCATTGTTAAATCATTCAAGTTCCCCATTATCATTATTTATGAACTTCAAAAATGTCTAGAAATCCACATGCTACCACTAATGGTTCACAGAAGGAAGAGGCAG
>JANIMX020000542.1:1487999-1501024 GCA_024582655.2 Erythroxylum kunthianum
CCCTAGCCCTCGGCTAGACATATCCTGCCGATTCATTCCTCGAGCTCTTCTTTCAGTCAGCTGCCGATCCGATACTCGATACTCGATCCTTTCTTTTTAATCGGCACGCGTACTTACTTAGCTGACTGAAATTGAGACGTCCTTTAACTGGCTGTCGATCCGTTTGCTACATTTAATCTATCGGCTAGCGTTATGTCCTTGCCGATATCCTTTCGTCCCTCGGCTAGCCGTGCCCTGCTAATCCGTTCCCTTGATTCTTCCGTTCAATCGACTGTCGATCCCTTTTCTATAGTCAGGCGACATGTTATTTGTTGCTTGGCTGCCGATGTTCCTGTCTAATGGGTATCAAACCCCTATTATCGACAAACTTTTCATTTATTTTCCTTGGTTCTTAGTCCGACTATTTACCTCGGCTCGACATTATTCTTTAATTGCCTTATTTTGGAACCGAGTATTAACAGAAGGGAACCCAAACGCTTCTAGTGTGTTGAGGATGAAGGCCCAATCCAGCAAGTCATACGTCTTCTTAAAGTCCACCTTCATGGCACAACTCTTGTGTCCCCTTTCCCCGGAATGATGCTCGTTCTCTCATAATAGAGATTGCACGTCTATTTTAGCTATACAGACTTCTGGTAACAAAGTCTTGCAATGAAAATTCCTAAGTGAAGTTAGAAATAGATATAAGAATAAAATAATTTATATACAAAAAAAGGGCTCATAATCACATATCTTAAAATTTTGGGTTGAAATATAATATCATTTTTATATATAAGCTCTCTTAGATTTAGTCTAATTTCTTCTCAAGTTTTCTCAAACCCCTTTAATGGTATCTGATAGGTGCATATTATATTATATAATTTTTTAGGTGTTTAAGTGCAGTAAGAACTTGATTTAATAATTAAAATAAATATTAATTTATAAATAAATATTTATGTTAATAAAATAAATAAATTTATTAATAAATATTATATAAGAGATTAAAATAAATTTATTTAATTAAAAATAATTTATTCTTAAATTTTATCTAGTATGTAATTATTATCGGTGATAAAATATAATTACATTAATATTAATAACCAAACAATTTTTATTTTTATTTGAAAGAAAAATAAAAACTGAAAATTGAAAATCACAAAAAAAAAAACACAATAAAAAATAGAATTGGAACGTAAATTTCATATGCGATTATACTTTTTAAACGATCATGTTATAAACGATATTGGCATAATCATATTAATTTAGAAATCCACAGCTTGACAAAGAGATGTCGGATTGCCAGTCAAATATGACGGTTTGAATGAATATGGAGATTGATGAATTTAAAAACTAAATTATTTTCAATATTTAAATTATAAATAAATATTTAATATATCACATTTTTTGTTTTATACCAATTGAAATGCGTACCTCTGTATTGTGAATATTATCAATGAATTGTTTTTACTATAATAAGTTAATATGTAATTATAATATGCTAAAATTACATTCTTTCTATTATGTAACAATTTGATACAATTAAATTCTATTGTTAACAATATTATCATTGAGATATTACAAGTATACGTATATATAGGTCATAGGAAGTAATGTTATATATATATATATAATTAAAAATAATTTAACCTAAGCTTATTTATTCAAGAAAAATGGGTACTTGATAGTTGCATAAACAAAATTCAAATAGTTTCAAAATGTGTCAAACATTACATATTTTTAAGGGTTGAGCAACATTCTAGCTAAACATATATATTTACTGTTCAACAAGTAAACAAAGTTAGGAATTTCTGGAAAATCAATGTATATCCATCTGCAGCAGTTGAAATGTATATGGTAGGACTGATTTCTTTAAATTTGTTCCAATCTCAGTTCATCTCTCTCCTAGTTTAATTAAAGGGAGCCTCTTAGTCTAAGGAGGGGGGCACTTTAGCACAAATTGTCATACTAGAAGGATATAGTTGCTTCATCATCAACCTTGAGCTAATTAGACACCATTCTTTCCTTGAAAATGTGGATCATAGTCCAAGATGAATTTGATTTAGGTTGAATGTCTCAAAAGCTTTCTTCTTTCAATTAATAAGCATGTATCTATTTTACTTGTAGAGTTTATTTGTAAATTAGAATTATCCATAGTCTTTACTACATTAACTTTTCTTGTTTTATTTATATGAATGAAACACTATGTCTTAACACAGGTGATGAGGGAAATTATGACATATGAAACGTCTTTTAAAGGAATAGATCTTGAAATAGGTTGAAAAAGGGGACATATTGGATTGAGTAATATATGATGTATTATTATATAACAAAGAAGAAGCAGATCTCTACTATTATTACGTGGTACCTTCCTAATTCTTTGCCTTGGGCGATTTTTATTTCCACAATGTGTCTTAAACTTGGTACGAGTCAAAGTTCAAATTTCTTACCATGCGGACAAATTTGACGGAAATAGGAAATAGGAAATAGGAAGGCAAAAGATGAGCATTATCCTTCTTATTGATATAGAAATTTTTTTTAATTACTGAGACTTTAATCATGGAACGCACTAAAACTGTTAATCAACGAAAGTTGGTCTTAAGAGCATACTTTATGAATTTGAAAAGTCAACTTCAAATACTATATAAGCGAATATATATATATATATATAGTCAAGTGGGATTTTTCCCAATAAAATAATTACATTTTGCACGTATATATGGTGGGAGTTTGAGGTGGGATATGGGTCGACAAGCTTATAATAGGGATGCACTGGAGCTACGCTGGTCAAATGTTTCAACCATATATATATTGTAATCTCATATGAATAATATTGTATCAAGAGGATTATTTTGTCAAAAAAGATTCTTTCACCGACTCCTAAATTATATGTTTACAGATGTCTATAAAAAATATGTGTTTAGGTGAAAATTATGAGGCCTAATTTAAAGAAGTGCTTATTTGTCTTCCAGTAATGTTTTTTTATTATTTATTTTATTCACCTAACCTCTGATTAGTCAACTCAAAAGAATAGCAATTGGCAGGTAGACTTGGAATTTCGAAGCGCATACTTTGTGAGAACTTCATAAAACTTTTTATAAATTAATATTTTTTTATGATTAACTTTATTTTAGAATTAATTAATAAAATAATGAATTGTATGATATGTATTTAATTAATTTCACTCCGATCATTGTCTTTGTTAACTTCTATTGCTTCTATATATATTTGTATCACCATTTGGTGACTACCAAGTAGAATTCTTATCATCAACGACGAACGAGTACCTCTTGCTAAGAGAAAATGGATATTCAAGTGGAAGAGTTATCTCGAAACATTATCAAGCCGTCTTCTCCAACACATAACCATCTTCGCCATTGCCAATTCTCCTCTCTTGATCAGATCATGGTTCAACTTTTCTCACCATCCCTCCTTTTCTATGATGGAAACTCCAATATCACCAACAAAGAAAGATGTGAAAAGCTGAAGAAATCCTTGTCCGAGACCTTAACCCTGTTTTACCCTTTCGCAGGTCGTATCGTAGGCAACTCGCACATAGATTGCAATGATGAGGGAGTTCCTTTTGTGGAAGCTAAGGCCCAGGGCACCCTCCTCGAAATCCTTCATAACCCATATTGCAATCATCTAAACAAGTTGCTTCCATTTGAAGTAACCCAGCCTAGTGACTTGGTTGCTTTTGTCCAAGTAACTTATTTTGATTGCGGCGGAATAGCTATTGGGGTTGGTACGTCGCACAAGATTGCTGATGCCCTATCGGTAGCTACATTCCAAAACACTTGGGCTGCCATTGCTCAAGGTGACAGCAACATAAACGTGCCTCGTTTCGACGCAGCCAGATACTTTTCACCCATCAACACATCTGAATTTGATCCTTGTTTTGAGCTTATCAACGGTGAAAACAACAGTATTGTAACACAAAGGTTCTTATTCAAAGCATCAAGTGTAGCAGCTCTCAAAGATAATTACGCTAAAGGTAATAGCATCGGCCACCAGCCGACACGAATTGAGAGCTTAACAGCTTTCCTATGCAGAAGGATCATGGCTACATCTCAAGAAACAGCTAAAGGTCACGGAGTTTACATTGTGAAACACGCCATAAACTTGCGTTCAAGGATGAATCCACCTCTTCCCAATCACTGCATAGGAAATTATATATACGAGCCAGTGGTGGCGGTGGTTGACATGAAGATGAATGTTGACGACGCATGCTACAGTGTGTCAAATCAAATGAGAGAAACCATCAGAAAAGTGGACACAGAATTTGTTAAAAAACTTCAAGATGGAGAGGAACATCTGAAAATAATGAAGGAGAGGGCTGAGGCACAGAGTAGTGGAAAAGTGACCCCAATTAGCTTCAGTTCGTGTTGTAGACTTCCATTTTATGAAACTGACTTTGGATGGGGGAAACCTGCATGGTCAGGCCTGGGGTCCTTGCCTTACAGAAATTTAGTCATGCTCTATGACGCCAAAGAACAAGGTGATATAGTGGCCAACGTTTACTTGGAAAAGGAAGACATGACCCAATTTGAAAAAGATCACGAACTTGCTGTTCATGTGTCTCCTATTAACCAAAGTTGATTCTGGTTTGAGTTCATATTTAGTTCTTTTTCTCTGGTATACAGCAATTTGTTTCACTTTATCAGTTTCTTATGTTTCAAATTACAACAATGAGACTGTTATCTACAATAAAAGAGATTTGATGGAAAAATGTTAACATATATATATCGTACAATAAATACGGTTCGGGATAAGTAGATAGGAAAAAGAGACAAACTCTTATGCACTTCCCATTGGATTTCTTCTTAAATACAATTCCATTTGGATACTTCTCTTTGCTTTCTCTTTTTCATCTTGCGTATCTTGACTGATTGCAAGGGAGCACGTGTTGAGGAAAAAAATTTATGTTAGAAAAGAGTTATTATTAATATAAAAAAATCTTCTAAGTTCATATACAAATAGGACTTAAGTTAAAATTTTTCCTTTCAGATTATATTTCTTCTTTAATTTAATATTATTTAAAACATCATTGAATTTTTTTTCAAATTTTATTTTTTCCAAAAATTATATTAAAATATTAAAACTACTCTGACCAAAATTTTATAATAAACTATATTAAAATAAATTTAATCAATAATACGGTAAATATTATTTAAAAATATTTTAATACTATAAAGAGATTTTAATATAATATAGAAAGTTTTTATTTTTATTTTAAATTCAATCTTGAATGTTTTTATTTGTTTTTTTATTGTTAGTTTGAATTCTTATTAATGATATTGAAAAAAATAATTGAAATAAGCCAATAAAAGGCAAATCAAGATGAAATAAGGAATCACACCAAGAGGTTGAGAGTTCCAGAACCAAAGTTAGAATACTATGCTACTTATAAGCCAATAATTGATACAAACAACCACCTAGTACCACCACGTATCAATATAATTTGGACCTAAAGAGAGCTTGTCAGAAAATATGTTGATATATATTCTAATAGCATTTAACAACTCCTTTGTGAATGCCTCCAAAACTCCTTTTTTGTTGATGAAAATTCACAATGTAGAAACAAAATTTGATGTCTTTCTTATTATGCTATAAATTCAAACTCTAAGTGACAATATGTTGCCAATCATTAGGAGGGTTGATGATAGCACATTTGTGTAGTATTATTTTCCATGCTTCTTTAGTGAAGTTACATTTGAAGAAAACATGAGAGGCACTCTCCATTTGACATTTGCAGAGAGTACACCAATTTGTCATGCAATTAAACTTGTTCAATCTTTCAATAGTGGGTAATCTTTCTTTGATGGCTCCCCAAAGAGTAGTAGCAACTCTAGGGAGATTATACTTGCACCAAACAAGCTTATACTAGGAAACACAATTGATATTATGTTGAAAAATCTTCTTATATGACGCATTATTGAAAATTTCATATAGGCACCATCAATCTCTATCTTCTATGTTATTATGTAACAACAATTTGTTGAGTTTATTTTGCATATTTCTATCAAACATTTTTTTTTACAGAATCTCATTCTCATTTAGTAAAGCATCTACATCTTTCTTATTTCCATGATATCTACCTTATGAAGTTTGTAAACTCTAACATTCATTAGAGGTCCCCCTGCAATCCAATTATTATGCCAAAAAAAGATATAAATTGGATGTAAAAGATATCGGAAGACAAAACGCCTACGGGCCGAGTCTTTTTGTAATATCTTTGTCATCCGACCTTTGCCATGACAGGTGCGCTTGCATGGCAGGTCACTCGTATTCTTAATAAAAAAAGATCGTTTTTGTGTGCTGAGAGGAGATCGCACGGGGATTGCTCGGGATCTCCTCTCTACAGTGTGTGCCTTGTCCCAGCTTTCTTATTACGTCTCTACCTACCCAAATCCATCCCTCGATAATCATTGCGCTGCCCAGTTATGTCCGCTGCACAAAACCAGAAGGTACTCCACGCAAAGTTAAGGTATGAGAGCAACGACTGCCACAAAGTTCTTTATTTGACATGAATCAATCATGGGTTAAATGGAAGGTATAATTTCTGATCTAATTTTTAAGTTCCTAAAATCATTATTAAGTAGTCTTTTAAGTCCATAAACAGCTTAAAAGGTTCATGGCAAAACGAAAATATCCATTTTGATAATCCAGAAAAACTGCTGAGTTAATTTCTCCTCTTAATTATGACAGTTCCATAATGTGGAGTACATCACTTTGCTCTCACAGCAATAGTATATGAGGTATCAATCTATTTTGGAATTTATGGTAAGATGCAAACAAATTTTTACGTATTTGTTCTCGAAAGAAAACGATTGAGGTGTCATCCATTTTGGAAGTGTTGGTAGTGATTTAAATAATTTTCTAGGTTCGTCGCTAACTGGTAATAGATTAATGTATGTTTGCTTGTTAATTGCGCTTATAGTCGTGAGTTTGTCGGTTATACGATTAAGGCATCGTTGCTCATTTCTTCAATTTATAGTTGCTGCTATCATAATTCAGCGTCTTTTACGTGATATAAGCTAGATAATTGTTATGCCTTAAATTTGGTTCTTCCCCTGCCCCCCGGTTGCTTGTAGATGAATGTAATATTTTTTTAGCTCTTGTATTTAGTTTTTTTTGGTGAACTGTCAAATATCTTGTACTGGGAAGTATATGAAGCCGGCAAGATTATCGCCTGCAATGCAATGGTGGAACAATTGGCGCCAGTCACTTCCAAGAGGAACCCTTGGTGTTAATTATGTACATGCTGATCAGACGAGTGTCTCCTAATTGCCTCGATTGTCGAGGTGAATACGATCATTATAATGTGGTTTTGAGATTTCGTTTCAGCCGTGATTCATGCTTATTGTTTGTTTTCAAGCATTACTAGTAAACTGATGTGATCTGTTGGCGTTGGAGATTTTACCAATTCCTAGATACCCTGCTCCGTCTTAGTTTTGATCATATGATCTAGTGCTTAATACATTTGGTAGTTTCTGTTTCAGGTTGCAAGTGCTACTTAATCGTCTAACGTTGTTTCATATCAATGCTTCTATTGTTGTTATTTTCATGTCAGGAATCGAGAACTTTTTGTTTATTCAAACATGGGAGACTAGTTTTTCAAATGTGTACTTTATAATAAAAGAGCTGGCCAAAATCTAAGAATAACTGATCAGTGAATGTTATTCTTGTGCTGTGATGGAAAACGATGTGCTATGTGGGTTTTCTATTTTTATGAAGCTCGTAAAGTTTCACTTTGGTGGCATCCTTGGTAAATGTTGCGTGTTGCAGAGTTATTATGGAACAGTGAATAGAGAATTATTTTTTGCAAGTAAATTAATTTTTTATGTTTTGAGCAGTATTATCGTCAACTCTTGGAAGTCTTTTCAAAAAGATTTACATCTCTAAATTTAGATGCCCAAGGTAAATAATTATTTTAGGAGGCGCACACATCGCTCTAATCAACCTGGCAACTGTTTTTCATATGATGCGAAGATCTGTAAGCTTGGTTAAGCTCTCAATAATCCAATGGAATATTGGGAGATTGGTGGTTCGAATCCTCCCAGATCTGTAATCCTTTTCAAGGATTTTTAAATCAGCTTTAAATCATGGTTGTGTGAAAATCAGGTTGATAGCTATTATTGTTTTTACGTGAATTATGACTATCAGATGGAAGACTTAACAAAGTTGATGAGGTGCCCTCCGTTACAAGTTGGAGTATGCAGCGATAGCAGTCTTGTCATCTATAGCCCATTGTAATATTTCTGTATTACAGCTATGGCAGTCTTGTCAACTGGCACGACTCTAGCCATTATATTATTTCTGTATTGTTGCGATTTTATTGTATTTGCATCAATGGGTCCTAACCCAATTCAGATAATCAAATACTTTTTTGTAATTCGCTCTTGAATATCTTATTCTTTATCAAATACTTTTTAACAAAGTTGGCACGGCTTTATGTCTCGTCGTAAAAAGTGAAATTGGCTTTATGTGTTAAGATAAAGCCAATTTCACTTTTTACAAATAAATACTAAAATTCTGACTAAAAGTTAAATATTTTATAAAGCTTAAAATTAAATTCAAGTTTTTACAATAGATACATATGGATCATAAGTTCACATATTTAATAAGTATGATAGTTTTCTTTTAATATATAAAAATATTTTTTTGTCATACTTTAATTTTTATAACGCTAATTTCTATCTTGATTTTACAAGTATTTATTTAAAACGATCAAAAGATAAGAATATTCTCATATTGTATTTTAATTTTATGAGTGCATTTATTTTAAACTTTTTAAATTTTATTTTGAATAATTATAAAAACAAATATATATTATATTGTATCGTAAATCTTCATTCAGTATGTTTATTTTATATTTTTTATGAAATCAAAAAGATCTTTTTCATTAATGTATAAAATAATTTTATTTAATATCTATTTAATTTAAATTCATTTTTTCAAATGTATTATATATTGTATCTTGATTTTATAAATGAATTTATAATTGTATTTATTTAGAATAATTATTGTTTTGTCCCAGTTTCTAGAAAGGTGTGTCCCATGTCAAATCCTGGGACAAATAGCTATGCTTTATATATATATATAAGGTACAGCATAATATATTTTATTTTGTGTCTAAAGAGTTCATCAAAATTATTATCCCTTTCTTGGCATCATTCAGCAGTAGATTTTAGTTTTTGTCTTTAAACAAATACCTTATAACAATTATTGTGATATTTACGATGAATATTTCACTTATTCCCTACTTCGTATTACTCTCTTGGTGTTACTCTGCCTTATAGATTGCTTGTACAAGGAGAAACCTTATTTCAACAGTAGGTTATGGGATGCTTGGTCTGGCGTTTTGTTTCATTTCCTATATAAAAGTTGTAATTGTGTAACAAACCAAACTCATAAACCAAGCCCTATCGTTTATTTTCCATAACCGGGAGTAAGACCCTCTCCTTCGTCACTTCCCTGATCTGCTGTTTTACCAGGTTTGCTGTTGTACATTTTTATGGTTCTTGATCTGCTTTTTTTATTAGCATTTGTTGTTGGTGACCACTGACCAGCTTAATTATGCCTGGAAAACTAGTATAGTCTCCTATTTAAAATGCCCATGCACGAAAATGAGATACATATTTGAGTTGCCATTACCATTAATTTGGACATGACCTCCTACATCTGGAAAAAAGATTAAGAAAAGGTCAACTCCAGTTTCTTTGTAGTAATTTGAACAAGTTTTAGTTGGGAAAATATCCATCTTTAAGTTTTGAAGGGGGAAAAAAGAAGAAGAGAACTTGGAACTACGAAACAAAAAAGTGAATTTGTTTTGATAGGTACCTTATTTATTGCATTGCATACATCCAGCAAGTAAAAGTTAGAATTTAAAGGAGCTGGGAATTTCTGATGAGCCTATTTATAATCTCAAAACTTCAGAATAAAACAAGCTTTAAAAATAAGACGAAATTTAAACTCAACATAATAATAAATTCTTTGCTTCGGCTGGACTTGGTGTATTTGATTTGGGCATTAGAAATCCTATAACGTTGGCATTCTATCTATACCCCCTTTTGCTCTTTCTTTTAGATTTTAGTTTCCCGAAATGACAATGCGAAAACAAAAGAAAGTGAAAAGGAAGAAGAGGTAAAGTTATGCTGAAGATGATTGGATTTTTTCATTCAAGTACTTAATATGCCTTGGATGTTTTGCAGTCACCATGTCTATTGAAAGAAGGCTATCGTATAAGCATCGACGAAACGACCATCCAGATTCAGATTCAAAGGTACTGAATTACTAACCAATGTGGATATGAGTAAGGATTGATACTGATCTGACATTGATACTGATCTGACAAGCTAGCCCTTTTCCTATTCTTACATGCCAAAGCATACATGCAATCATTAGATTGCGGTGTAATATTAGTCTGAACATATAGTTCGAACTATGGAATTATATACGTGTAGAGAACAAACTCATGCTTCTTGTAAAACAACCTTTAGGTTGGCCAACTGAGAGCTGCTCTTGAACCTCTATCTGGACGCAACTTGAAATATTGCACCGACTCATGCTTGAGGAGATACTTGGAGGCTCGGAACTGGAATATTGACAAGGCCAAAGTAATGATTGAAGCTACACTCATTTGGAGGGCAACCTTCAAACCTGAAGAAATTCGTTGGGTGCGATATACTATTATGTATCATCTGTTTTCCACAGATTCTGATTGATTTTAATCTAGTTATTTATACATTTGCCCTGCCCAGAGTGACGTCGCACATAAAGGTAGGACAGGCAAAGTCTCGAGGGCCAACTTTAAGGACAAATTTGGGAGGACTGTGCTTATTTTGAGACCAGGAGTGCAGGTCTCTAAACTATATATCTTGATTTCAAAACCATTATCTCTATGTTCACTGCGGTTTTGTGCATGGATTGAACCTTGGTTTTGTTTTTCTTCTCATATAATTCATAGAACACGGCATGGACAGAAGATGGTATCCGCCATTTGGTTTATCTGATTGAAAATAGTATCCTAAACCTTTCTGAGGGACAAGAACAAATGTCATGGTTGATAGACTTCACAGGGTGGACGTTTGGAGGCAATCTCCCCATCAAAATAGCTCTCGAGACCACTAAAATTTTACAGAATCATTACCCTGAGAGGCTTGCCGTTGCTTTTATTTATAATCCGCCTAGATTTTTTGAGGGAATATGGAAGGTAAACAAACTCCCCCTGATTCTTATATATTAGCAAGCATAGACATATCAACAAATTTCTCACCATGATTTGAATAGATATATGGGTAAAGGCATATAATCTAATTTAGTAAAAATGGGTGCTCAATTTAATACAAGTTGTGCCTAATTTAGTGATGAAATTTCAATTTGATCTGTCTTTAATAATTCTCTTTTTTTTATGCTGAAAAAGATAGCTTAATTTTCTCTCGTTAAGCCATTAGGTCTAATTTGCAGGCAGTGAAGTTTCTCCTGGATACGAAGACCTCCCAGAAAGTGAAGTTTGTGTACCCAAACAATCAACGGAGTTTGGAACTCATGAAATCTTTGTTTGATGAGAACAATCTCCCATGCGAATTTGGTGGAAAGGCTACATTGAGGTACGACTATGAGGAGTTCTCAAGGTTAATGATTCAGGACGATATAAAAACTGTCAAGTTCTGGGGAATTGACGAGAAGCCGGACCTCACCAGTAGTGACAATTTAGGTTCTGAGGTGAAGGACAAGATGTTGCAGAGTTAACCATGTTATATAACTCAAATACATGGGCAATTTAGCGAAGTCTACATCAACTCACCACAACTTTGTTTCTTTATTTCTTACACATGTATCTTACACCACTTTATTTTTTTCTTTTTTGTCGTTCCCATCAATGCCATATTTTGATTTCAATCAGAAAAAAGAAGAAGAGAGAAAATAACTGGCAATCTTGCTGTATCACCCTTCTTTTGTTTAACATATCCTTGTAAACTTAAAGGTACAATCTTATGTTTATCTAGGTTTTGTATTCTTCAAGGTTCATCACTTGTTGGGTTGCTGCTATTGGCTAAGGGCTTACCAAGTACCAAATCTCCATTTAAGGTGCTATAGAATGACAAGTGAAATCAAGTTTTAGTGAGCTGTTAATCTTGAAACTAGACAACTGTGGAATTTGTTTGATTAAGATCATTTTCAATCCATCTCAATCAATTGGCCTTAACTCGACCGGCACTTAATTAGGACAGGGATTATGATGATAATTAATGGCATTTCAGTCATGCAGGTTTTCATCCTAAAAGGTTATAAGTGAAACAAAAGGGATTTCCCTCCCCTTTCATGACACATCCGAAACCTTTATTTAGTGTTTAATTTAATATAGTAAGTATTAACTATAATAGTGCATGGATGCTTGTCTAGTGAATCTCTATTAACCAGAAAAAGAAAATAATAGTAATAATGAAGCACCGGGATGATGAGTTTGTGTGAAATCATAGCCGATTTTAAGGGGAGGCCACCTAGACAGAGCCCCTATTTTTTAATATCATTAAAAATATAGTATTATAAAAAATAGAATTTAAAAAATTATATATGAAAATGAAAAAGTACTATCAACGTGTTTTATAGGGAGGAAGCTCATCATCGTGTTTTTACTTCTTTCATTAAAAAAGTGGTCAAATATTTATACATCCACATGTAAATTAGTATTTTACTTTTTAAAATCAAAGTACCATAAAATTCTATACCAAAAGCAAAAGCTTGAGCACGTTGTCGCACCAAAATAACAAGGAAAAAATATTATTGTAGCACATTTGTCCGATTTGACTTTTTAAGTTCTAAAAAAACTCGAGTCGAGTAAGATTTTCATTCTTTGATTACGCTCTTTTTTAAATTTCTTTCTTATCTTCATATATTATTTGTTGCATTCTATTTTTCTCTAAAAATTTAGGCTATCACAAAATTATCTCAACTTCTTGTGATGATTTTTTTTTGCTCGTTTTTTACTTGTAGGGATTTAAATATAGTTATTTATAACGTTATGACGGGTAAAAGAAAATACGAAT